>MDKI01288901.1:0-45704 GCA_005239505.1 Nicotiana paniculata | reverse complement strand
ATGTTCAAATACTGTGACTTTATGCATTTAGAAATCCTGCCTAGGAATTCTACATACCACCCACTCTGCATCCCTATGTGTGCATATTAGATACCATGTCTTAGGAGCTCATTCAACACCTAGTTTAACTACTGATTGCATGAAAAAGGCCCTAAAAAATAGTTTCACCATGTTTTCAAACAACTAATAATAGTTCTGCAACACCTATGTACAACATGTTTAGGCAAACTAACTTGTAATAGTTTCTTTAATAATCAGATAATTACTGAGTATTGTCATACGCTTAAGTAATGCCTAGGTGTTAAATCTATTAAAACAGGAAACATACTCCTTTATACCTGCTACTTGACTATTAGTGGTTATAATCAGTAAGAAACTGAAAAAATTCATCCTCTGAAAACAGTAATAAAGCTGCCTCACTATTGCATTCTCACCTAGATATCATGCCTTAGGTTCTGAAGTTAATAAGGCCTTACTTGTGTTTGAGTCGTGGTAATTATGTGCATAATCTGTGGAGGAATACTTGGGCCTTGTATATGCTCCTATTTGTATTCCCCTTATCTGAAGTCCTAATTGTCATTGTTTGTCGCTTAGAATCTTGTCATTTAAACCTAGGGGTCAACCTAGTAGTCCCTCTTAGGATAGTAGTCCTAGCCTCCTCCAGGACTAATAGGATGGGACGGGTAATAGCACACAATAGAGTCCGTGACCAACACACGCTTTAATTACCTTCACGGGGTGGGAAGGGTAGAATATGGATATGACGAGCGGTGCGCTAATACCACGTGTAGCCCCTCTTCTAGGAGTGATTATCGGGTATTGCATTGATGTGATCCATATTATTATAAACCTAGGACACCTTTATATGCTAGCACATAATTCTTTTTTTTGAAAGCTAATCTCCTTTAGTGTTTTTCTAAAGATCTGCATGCTTAAGATTTAAATCCCCTCTTACTTGAGCCTTTACTTGTTATTTGCTAGTTGTACAAATTCACGAAACTATTTGGCCGGGAACCACACTTGTGGATATTGAGGGGTTCCTAACACCTTCCCCTTAGGATTATTTCAAGCCCTTACCCAAATCTGTTGTTAGCAACGTAGTTATAATTGAACCCCTTAGGTGCCCTAACGCACCGTTAAAATTGTTAGGTGGAGACTCTTCAAAATATGCAAAGCCCTTTGCCAAAAGGAAAGAGTTGTCCCAACCAATGTCATAAACCCGACATTCCGCGAGGAAGGAAAAAGGGGGCGCGACAGCATGGCGACTCCGCTGGGGATATCCAGGCTTTTACCATTTCAAATTTTTTCGTGAATTTGTGCCTTTATTTTAAATACTTGCACCCTTTCCTATTCTCTTTACATGAAATTGTTTACTTCGGGTATTTACTTTTCTTCAAAAACGAAACTGACATGTCTCTTTGTTTCCTTTTGTAACTGCTTTAAATCATTACTACCGTTTTTACCACTTTCTTTAACGTGCGAATACGTGACAAATTGTTTTAATACTTATTGGATAAATCATGCTCAACATTCATACTCCACTCGTGCCTAACAAAATACTATAGCAACGCTTGATGAGTGGTTGCGCCCTTCCTATATTATCACCCACTAAATTCAAAAAGGCTTATTTACGGTAAAACTAGTCGATAAGCGGTGCAGTCGACGGTTCCGTGCCTTTCCCCCTTGAGTTGTCCGCTCAAGGGTACCAGTCTAAAACCCCATAGAAACCTTACTCTATTGCACTATTTCATGCATCATGGTCAAACCTAGTCAAGCTAAAGTGTCGTCCGCACGATAGCTTTTAAGATAGCCTTATCCAAAAGTCCACCGGGTTTCCCTAAAACCAAACGGATGCCGTCACGTTCTGTGCATTTATTTGGAGAACTAAATGCTCCCTGCTAATTATTGACGATAAATGGTCGAGTCTGGTGGGGGTAAGGGCCTAACCTATTTTCTTTGCAGAAAAAAATGAGGCACGAAGTCCCCAGATTCGGATGGTCTCCAACATCCACCCAAAACTGTTGTGTTGGTGGGAGGATCTGTACTCTAGCGACAAAGCTATCATCATGAAACACTTGGGTAATCTACCATCTCTTCTGGAAATCCAGCCTAACAAATGATAGTAGAGGCTGCTACCCTGTTCTGGGATCGTGAAAGGTCCCTGTTCCACTTTGGGAACAACGAAATGGCACCTTTGATAGATGAGACAGGAGGGCTGGCTAACCTAGTACGGGAAACTCCGGGGTTGTTGATGCCTGAGAACCAGACAGTCAAAAGTTTCCTCAAAATGATGGGTCTGAAAAAGGACGCAAAATTGGTATGTTTGGAGGAGTTATACATTCCTTTTGACTACTTGTACGAAAGGTATGGCTACAACAAATCATACCGTACCTACCATGTCGAGTTTGCTATTACCTCTATAGGACACGTCCATTGCCGAGTGTTCGTGTTTATGGTTTGCTTTTAGGGTTTGATCGTGTTCCCAATGAAGAAGGAAAGGATCCATACCAGGCTAGCCATGGTAGCTAAGACCATAATGGAAGGGTAAATGGGCAATATTTCAGCATTGTGCCCATGATCTTTGCATACATATATCGGGCCTTAGAAAGGTGACAATAAGGAGCAAAGCATTTCGAAGGTTGCAATTTATTACTTCAACTCTGGCTCATGGAACATCTCCAAAAAGGCGAATATCGACAGGACATTCACCGCTGAATGTGGGATGACCACATCGCTTTCCATCACCCAAAACAAATGAATTGTATCCTGACATGTTCGCTCAGCCTGAAAAAGCTGAAGCATAGGTTGAGATTTTTGATAACTTGACTTAAGAACATGTTCAATGGTTGTTTGAATGGTTTCCAACGGATGAGTTCATCATTCGATCTCGAGACGCTTCATTTTTTATACTGAATGGTCTAAGGGGGACATACCCTTACGTCCCTCTTCGAGTTATGAGGCAAGCAGGAAGGAAGCAAGTAATCCCTAGGGTCAAGAACATGAGCCATCTTCGAGCTGAATTTCAAAATAATGACAGTCCTCACAAGTGCCAAGCTCAGCACTTGTGGCACTGCAAGGTTATATTTGAAAAAGACAACATCGAGCCAGACAGGTATCATGCCGGTTATACCCCTTTCTATCTTGGTTGGTTAGAAGAGGATCTGGGTGGTCAGAGAAAGTTCGAGTACATCCGAGGTCACAGGGTTATAGATGAAAGGGCTGAAGCACAAGTCAAGTTCAACCAACTGCGCAAAAAGAACCGGGAAAGTGAGGATGACCACTACAAGATACATGAGTCCAACAAGAAATTGACGATGAATGGAAGAACATGGCTATCAGTGCCAACAAGAGGCTGGGGTACTTGGAACGAGGTATAATCGAGCTGGAAGAAAAGTTCATCAAAAGAATTGAAGACTGTGAAAAGGTTGAGGGAGCCGCAGGGGGATAGCTAGCCAGAACCTACCTACTGACGGGACTTCGCGAGTTGGGAAAACTGTACAAGGAAAGCAAGAATGCCGAGTCTGGGGAAGGTCCTTCTGGGACCAAGTAGATAGGAATGTCTTTATTTTTCTATTAATGTAATAAGGCCAACGACCATTAGCGACTTTTATTTTTCGTCTATCGTTTTGGGATTTGTCTTTTTTTCTTATCAATAAAATGAGACATTTAGCATTTTAAGTTCTCTAAATCAATTTTTCATTAGGCCTACCTCGGGCACAAAGAGGTCCCCAACTTAGGATGCGCTTCATATTTCGGCATTATGTGTTTAAATACTACCATACTCTTTTCATGACCTCACTGACTTGGTTACCTTTTTTTATTTATTTCTTCTTATTCCCCTCCCCAAAGGTTAGTTCGTGCATTCTGGAATCATCAGCCTATTGCACCAGATCCAAGGGCCCTCCACCTACTCCTTCCCCTAGTCCTCCTAAGGGCAAAGACAAAGGCAAAAGTAAGATGGAAGAGTCCAGCGACACCAGAAAGGAGAATGTGATTGAACGGGTAGAGTCCACTGATGGCTGAGGTATTCAGGTCCTGCATGAGAACATGTCACCACTTGAATAGAATTTGCTGAAGTTTCAGGAAGAACTTGATCAAGTCCGGAATCTGGCCAATTTGTCATTTTCCCTCAACGTACCTGACGTCAACCTTCCAAATGCTCAAAACCCCGCACCTCCACAAAATACCCCAAGACATCAAAATCATCCTGCACCTCACCATCACACTACTCCCCCAAAGAACCAAACTCTCCTGACATAGTGCAATGCTTGCCACACCTCAATTAACACTCCACTACTCATCTCAGAACCTCAAAACCCCACAAAAGACCGATTCCACACCTATAACAATCCTATCTATGTGGAAACCATGACCTGCTCCACTCCGCCTATCCCACATGCATCCGGGTCCGATGAAAAGGATTTACTTATCAGGAACCTGGCCGAGGAGCTTAGGAAACTGACCAACCAAGTCCAGGGTGTTGAAGGAATTAATGGGATTGAAGGTTTGAATTATGAAGACCTTTGTATCCAACCTGACGTCAAACTGCCCGAGGGGTACAAACCTCCAAAGTTCGAAATGTTTGATGGTACTGGTGATCCGAGAGTCCATCTAAGGACCTATTGTGACAAATTGGTTGGCGTGGGAAAGGATGAAAGAATCCATATGAAGTTGTTCCTGAGGAGTTTGAAAGGAGACGCATTGTCTTGGTACATCAGCCAAGACCCCAAGAAATGGTCAAACTGGGTAAGCATGGCGTCTGATTTCATGGACAGGTTTAGATTCAACATAGAGAACGCACCAGATGTGTTATACATCCAAAATTTGAAGAAGGAACCTACAAAAACCTTTCGCGAGTATGCTACTTGTTGGAGGTCCGAAGCCGCTAAAGTCAGACCTGCTCTAGAG
Organism: Nicotiana paniculata; assembly: GCA_005239505.1. Classification (NCBI taxonomy): domain Eukaryota; kingdom Viridiplantae; phylum Streptophyta; class Magnoliopsida; order Solanales; family Solanaceae; genus Nicotiana; species Nicotiana paniculata. The sequence goes on along the minus strand of MDKI01288901.1, from coordinate 40,796 downwards.
GAAGAACAGATGAACAAGTTCTTTGTCCGGGCTCAGGACCCCCAGTATTATGAATGGTTAATGATGGTTGAGGGCCACAAGTTCTCTGACATCATCAAATTGGGTGAGTGTATTGAAGAAGGTATTAAAAATGGTATGGTTACAAATTTTGAAGTCTTGTAAGCCACTAACAAGGCTCTACAGTACGGTGGTATGTCTAAAAGGAAAGATGTAGGAGCTATAATGGTTGCACAAAGAACCAAGCCCGACTCAAATACCAAACCTATCCGACACCTCCATTCACATATCATCCAACCCCGAATTACAAAGAATCCTCACCAAATTACCAAACTCCACCACCTTCCTACCAAGCTCCACCACCCACATATCAACCTGCTTCGCCCAAATATCCACAACCCGCTCTTGTCTACCACACTTATAATTCCCAGCCATCCCATTACGAATCACCCCCTGCCCGCCAAAACTTCCCTAGACCTTGTCCCAATTTTGATCACCGCCCTCCAAAGCAATACACCGCCATAGCAGAGCCCATTGACCAGCTGTATGAGAAACTCAAAGCTGCTGGTTATGTCACACCTATCCCTGCTGCCACCCCCGAGAACCCTTCTCAGCGGGTTAACCCAAACAAAGCCTATGCATACCATTCCGGCATGAAAGGACACACCACCGAAGAATGCCGTTCTCTGAATGACAAAATACAGGCTCTCATTGACAACAGGATTATTGTGGCAAAGGACCCCACTCCAAACGTCTGCGACAATCCTCTGCCAGACCATAAGGGTAGAGGTATCCATATGATTGAAATAGAAGATGATTGGGATCCTGAGGGGTCAATCGGGTTGATCGCAGAAGGCGATGACTCGAAGAAACCCGCAGTCACTCTCAAACTGATCATAGTCTAGATTCAGCCATCTGAGGCTACTAAGGTGAATATGTCTATACCATTTGAGTTTGAAGAAGTGCCACCTGCAAAGTCACCAGTGTCAATTGAAGTTGAGTTTGTATTTCCAGCAAATGCACCAGCATCATTCGAGGTCGCAGTCTTTCCATCCCGAACACACATTCTGTTTGAAGTAAAGATGGGTGCACCTATTCTGGTGGCAATGTCAACCACGCCATCCTTCTATTCAAACGTTATCCCTTAGGACTATGCAGCCGAGGCGAGAAGGAAAGGCAAGGTTAAGTCTGAGGAAGCTGTCGGAGCACAGGGTATGACGAGAACTGGTAGGGTCTACACCCCTGAGCATCTGGCCGAGTCAAGCAAGCAGGCTGCCAACCGGCCTCCCCTTATCAAAACAGGTCCTGATGACCTTTGGAGAAAGGTAGAGGATAAGGAGTATTCAGTCATCGACCAGCTGAAAAAGACACCGGCATAGATATCCATCCTCTCTCTGCCGCAGAATTTCGAAACGCACAAAAACGTTTTGTTGAAAGTGTTGAGTGAAACATATGTGCCAAACAACCTCACTAGTGGGGAAATGGCCAATATGGTAGGCCAGGTACTGGAGAGTCATAAAATCACTTTTCATGAGGGCGAGCTACAACCTGAAGGATTAGGGCACAACAAAGCACTGCACATCACAGTGCAATGCGAAGATCATTTCATCACAAGAATCTTGATCGATGGAGGTGCCAGCCTTAACATCTGTCCATTGACAACACTCAAGAAATTGGGTAAAGGGCTACATGAAATAAGGGATGGGGCGATCAATGTGAAAGCCTTTGACGGTTCTCAGAGGTCCACCACGGGGGAGATCAGTCTATGTCTACAGATGGGACCGACTTGGTTCGAAGTGGAATTCCAGGTGATAGATGTGCCGGCATCCTGCAACCTGTTATTGGGACGACCCTGGATTCTTGCTGCTGGGCCCGTAGCATCAACGCTACATCAGGCGGTAAAATTTGAGTGGAACCACCAAGCGGTGATTATTCATGGTGACGATAGAAACCCCATTTACAGTCGTCAAACTATTCCGGTGATTGACGAAAAAATAAAGATAGACGGGGGAACTTACCATCACATTGAACGAGTCAATTCTATCAACAAGGACAAGTGGTGGGACAACAAGATTGAGAGCATCCTGAACTGGAGAGGATATGATCCAGGCAAAGGGCTCGCTAAGAACCTCCAAGGGATCACGAAGCCCATAAAGCTCAAGGAACATGGCACCACTTTCGGTCTGGGGTATGAGTACACTTGGCAGGAATTCAATGACTGGTCGCCACCTTGGCGCAGTCCCTACTACCCTTTGGAGCAACCGATACCTCATCTTGAGCAGACTTTCAAGCAGGCCGGCACTATTTACGGTTCAGACGAGAAAGAAGCACTTGCATCAATGAGGAGTTTGTTCCTAGAGGATGATGATATGGATTGCTATGTTGTTCTCGAGGGGGAGGGCGAGGGGGAGGAAGGCCCTTCCATACAGACTGTAATCAAGGGGACATATTTGAAGAACTGGTCTATCAAGACAACTAAAGCCTGACGAGCCTCGAGGTAGCAAGGCTAAAACAAGCATTATTTACTGTTTTATTTACTAAATGATTTTCCTGTTCCTGCATTTTTCAATTTCTGCAATAAAGATCTTCAATTTTCAAAACAGTTATTCAATCTATCAAAGCATTTTCTAAATTTCTCTTACGAATCTGATATTTATTGCTATTGTTTTCTCTCATTACTTTATTTATACAACATTACTATTACTTGTCTTGATAAACCGATGACTGTGACATTAAACGAGACAACGCAACAAACGGACATTAATTCAGATGAAGACGACATACCTGACGATATTGTTAAAGAAGTTGAGAACTTTGAGAACATAGCTAAGTCTAACCTGGATGAGACCGAAGTTATCAACCTAGGGGATTCAGAAAATGTCAAGGAGACTCGTATCAACATTCATTTGTCACCATCAGAAAAGAAAGAATACACAGAGTTTCTAAGAGAGTAGGAGGACATATTTGTATGGTCGTATGATGACATGACTGGTCTAAGTACGTCTATTGTGGCTCACAAACTGCCAACCAATCCAATGTGTCCACCAGTGAAACAAAAGCTCAGAAAGTTCAAACCCGACATGAGTTTGAAAATCAAAGAAGAAGTTACCAAGAAGATCAACGCCAAAGTTCTCCGGGTAGTGGAGTACCCGACATGGTTAGCCAACATTGTACCTGTGCCAAAGAAGGACGGGAAGGTCAGAGTCTGCGTCGACTACCGGGATCTCAACCGGGCCAGTCCGAAAGATGACTTCCCCTTGCCAAATATACACATTCTGATTGATAACTACGCCAAGCATGAATTGCAGTCCTTTGTGGATTGCTTTGCTGGTTATCACCAGATTTGGATGGATGAGAAAGATGCTGAGAAAATGGCGTTCATTACACTGTGGGGAGTGTATTGTTACAAGATGATGCCATTCGGTCTAAAGAATGTAGGGGCCACCTACATGAGGGCCATGGCCACCATATTCCATGACATGATTCACAAGGAGATCGAGGTGTACTTGGATGTTGTCATTATCAAATCAAAGAAAGCTGCTGATCACATGGAGAATTTGGGGAAGTTCTTCAATAGATTGCGAAAATACAATCTGAAACTAAACCCCGCGAAGTGTGCATTCGGGGTTCCTGCTGGGAAGTTGCTGGGATTTATTATAAGCCACCGAGGAATAGAATTAGATCCGTCAAAAGTCAAAGCCATTCAAAAGCTACCACCACCAAGGAACAAGAAAGATGTCATGAGTTTCTTGGGGAGGCTTAATTACATCAGCCGGTTTATAGCACAATCTACAGTCATTTATGAGCCAATCATTAAGATGCTGAAGAAAGACACCGCGACTAAGTGGACCTATGGTTGTCAAAAGGCTTTCGACAGAATCAAGGAATATTTGTCAACAGCGCCAGTCCTAGTACCGCTCGAGCCAGGCAGACCTTTGCTACTCTATCTTGCAGTATTAGATGGAGCTTTTGGCTGTGTTCTAGGGCAGCATGATGAAACAGGAAGGAAAGAACAAGCTATTTATTACCTCAACAAGAATTTCATTCCATATGAGGCCCGATATTCTGTATTAGAGCGTACCTATTGTGCTCTGACTTCGGTCGCCCAAAAGCTGAGACATTACTTCTGTGCCTACACAACATATCTCATATCAAGGATGGATCCGTTAAAGTACATCATTCAGAAGCCCATGCCCACTGGCAAGCTAGCCAAGTGGCAAATCCTACTGAGTTAATTAGACATTGTTTACATGACTCAGAAGGCAGTTAAAGGACAAGCTCTGGCTGACCATCTTGCTGAGAATCCCGTAGACGGAGGATACGAACCCCTGAAAATATATTTTTCTGATGAAGAGGTATCATTCATAGGAGAAGATATTGCAGAATCCTATGATGGTTGGAGGGTGTTATTTGATGGAACAACAAACTTCAAGGGAGTCGGTATTGGAGCAGTACTAGTATCCGAGACTGGTCAGCATTATCCGATATCTGCCAAACTCAGGTTCCCTTGCACGAACAACATGGCCGAATATGAAGCCTGCATCTTGGGGCTCAATATGGCCATTGACATGAACGTCCAGGAGCTGTTAGTGATCGGTGATTCAGACTTATTAGTACATCAGGTACAAGGAGAATGGGAAACAAAGAATTCCAAGATACTGCCATATCTGTACCACGTACAGGAGTCAAGAAAGAGGTTCACAAAGACAGAGTTCCGGCACGTCCCTAGAATCTAGAATGAGTTCGCCGACGCATTAGCTGTTTTGTCCTCAATGATCCAACATCCTGACAAGAATTTCATTGACCCTATTCCCATAAAGATCCATAATTAGCCAGCTTACTATGCCCACATCGAAGAAGAAGCATACGGAAATCCTTGGTTTCATGACACCGATAAGTACTTGGCAAAAGGAGAATACCCTGAGCTTGAAAATTCCACTTATTCGGAGATTGGCCAACAATATTTTCCACAGCGGAGGAATTGTATAGGAGGACTCCCGATTTGGGGTTATTAAGGTGTGTTGACGCAAAAGAAGCATCAAAATTGCTGGAAGAAATTCATGCAGGGACATGTGGCCCACATATGAACGGTTTTGTTCTAGCAAAGAATATACTCCGAGCTCGTTACTTTTGGATGACTATGGAAACAGACTGCATCCAGTATGTTCGGAAGTGCCACCGCTGCCAGATACATGGGGATATGATAAAGGTCCCTCCAAGTGAGCTCAATGCGAGTAGCTCACCATGGCCGTTCGCCGCTTGGGGTATGGACGTTATTGGACCAATTGATCCTGCCGCTTCCAATGGCCATATGTTCATTTTGGTCTCCATTGACTACTTCACTAAATGGGTCGAAGCAGCCTCCTACAAAGCAGTTACTAAGAAAGTTATGGCCGAGTTTGTCCGCGATCGCATTGTTTGTCAGTTAAGAGTTCCAGAGTCAATCATCACCGACAATGGTTCTAATCTCAACAGTGACTTGATGAAAGCTATGTCTGAAACTTTGAAGATCAAACACAAGAATTCCACATCATACAAACCTCAATGAATGGATCCGTAGAGGCTGCTAACAAAAACATCAATAAGATACTAAGAAAGATGGTAGAAAGGCACAAGCAATGGCATGAAAAGTTATCATTCGCTTTACTGGGATATCGCACCACTGTCCGCAAATCAACAGGGGCAACTCCCTATATGCTAGTTTATGGTACAAAGGCTGTAATTCCTGCCGAAGTGGAGATTCCATCTCTAAGAATTATACAGGAAGATGAGCTCAGCGAAGCAGAATGGGTAAGAAACCGTTATGAGAAACTAGCCCTCATAAACGGGAAGAGAATGAATGCAGTATGTCATGGTTAACTATATCAGAAAAGAATGGCCAGGGCCTTCAACAAGAAAGTCAAGCCGAGACGATTCACACCAGGGCAGCTGGTGTTATAGAAAATCTTACCTCATCAAGATGAAGCCAAGGGGAAGTTCTCTCCCAACTGGCAAGGTCCGTACATGGTTCATAAAGTGCTGACAGGAGGAGCACTCATACTTGCAGAAATGGACGGAGAAGTTTGGCCGAAACCAATCAATTCAGATGCAGTCAAGCGTTACTATGTGTAATCATATGCTTTCTCAGTGATGTAATTTGAACTACGCTTGACCTGATTCGCGTTTAAGAGGGGATACGTAGGCAGCCCTATGGGTGCAGTCACAATTCAATAAAAATCTATTTTTGCAAATCTATTTTTGCCCGCAATTGGAAACTGGGGCAGAATTTTGAGGAGGTTCCTCAAAATTCTGAAGCAAGTTCAGCCAGTCGCCGCGCGAGCAGCAGTTAGAGGCGCCCACCCAGCAAACTGGAATAGAATTTTGATGAGGGCAGCACGAGAAGTCGCAATGTCTCAAGCCGTGTCATGTCGTCGGTTCATCTCAAACTATTTTAGATTATATGCTTATATTATACTTTTACAAAATCATGCATATTTATTTTTGAAACAACTTGTTTAGCAAATGCTACTCCAATGATACAGACGGTATCACCATGATCAGGCGAACGAGTCAAGAAAGGCTAGGGGGAATGTGAACTAACCTTCCCTTTATAGAACTCACGATTTTTCTTTGGATGCAGGCACAAAGGTGGCAAAGGCCCCGAAAACATATTATCCACTCGAAGGACATATAGTGCTCAAAGACATGCTCCTCAAACTCGTCATAAATGACCGACATTTATTTCTAGCACAAACGATGCTTCAATTATCATAACATTCACAACAATCGCACGACTACAATCTATCACCAGCTAAGAATTCTCACTGTCATTTTATTCATTGCATAAGGCTACCTTTCTGCCTTTCGAGACTAAACGATGTCTCCATTTGCATTCATTCCTGCATAAGGCTACCTTTCTGCCTTTCGAGACTAGACGCTTGCATTCGTTCCTGCATAAGGCTACCATTCTGCCTTCCGAGACTAAACGCTATCTCCATCCGCATCTGCATTGCATAAGGCTACCATTCTGCCTTCCGAGACTAAACACTGTCTCCCTTCGCATCTACATTGCATAAGGCTACCATTCTACCTTCCGAGGTTAAACGCTACCTCCATCTGCATCTGCATTTCATAAGGCTACCATTCTGCCTTCCGAGACTAAACGCTGTCTCCATCTTCATTTACATTCTGCATAAGGCTACTTCTCTGCCTTCTGAGCTAAGCACTGCCTCCTGTTTACTTTTCAAAGCAATCACTATCTCTATCATTATTCACTTTGCTTCCTTTCGTTCTAAGCTTTGCCCTTTTAAAATTTGCAAGACTAAGCTCTGTCTTGTTAGCATCATACTACTGCATTTTCATGGGCTGAAATATCGCCAACCTATCCAAAGGCTTCATCGTTCGGAGGCACTATCTTCATGGCCCGAGAACACCTTGGCATGGCCTAAGGATCTCTTTTATCAGTTTGCATATCATTATTCAAAGGCATCATGGTTCGGAGGCACCATATTCATGGCCCGAGAACATCATTTCATAGCCCGCGAATCCCGCATCAAGCGATTCATGGCCCAGGACATCATGGTCTAAGGACGTCATCCTCAACCGTCCAAAGACAACATTCATGGTCCAATGGGAATTTGCATCATGTTTAAATTACGCACAATACATGCTTGTTATTCATTTGCAGGAAATCTGGCTAGGAACAGCCAGCCAGGCAGGAGCGGCCCCGCTCTATTTCTCCTAAATACTTCGTAAGCCATTTTGTTCACCTTAACTTGCACCTTGCGTCCGTCCTTATAAAACTTCACCGGTACACTTCGCCGGTGACTCCTGAACTACATACGACCTGATTCCTGTAAAACCAGGGATATGTAGGCAGCTCAAAAATCAGGGTGCGGCCTCAGTCTTTCGAACCATCTCTACTCGGTCAAAGTTGGCCATCATATCTTTACCCGATAACTCTTTCATCCTTCCTGGGAAAAGAGAGGCAGTTGTTGATACCCAATTTTTCCTCATACTATTTTTTTTAAATTTCCATATATACCTCAAAATCACTTTTCATAATAATTGGCATTTTTTCATAATTTATTTAGTGTTTTATATTCAATAACTATTCATAAATTGCATTGCAAGTAATTTCAAATTATTTCTTAGCTTAATATACCATTCTATTCCTGTCAGGATTTAATTGTTTCATAAATTAGTAACTTTGGCATTCTTTAATTATAATTACAGCAATTTTACAATTATAGCCTAATCGTATATTTTATACCATTTTAATCACTGATTAGGTATTTTATATTTCTTATATTAGCTAATTAACTTAATTGTACTTATTTAACCTCAATTTCATTTTTTGTATAATTATTAGTTGTTTTATTAATTATTTATTTAATTTTAATGGGTATTTAACAATTAGCCACATTTATTTAAATTATAGCCTAACTCTAAACCCAACCCACCTGATTTATTTAACCCAATATACCCAGCCCAAAACCCAAATCCTTATCCGGCCCAATTTGAAACCAATCTGAGCCGTTGATCAAATTAGATTAATGGCCCAGATATTTGTTACCATAATTAAACCCAAACTACCCCCCCTTCCGACCCCTCATTCTCTCACGACCCTTCATCTCTATACTCTCATCTCTCTCTCTCTCTCTCTTGTTTCTTCTGGAGACTTCCGTCTCTTAAGTTCCGATGAACTCCTTCATCTTCTCCAGCCACCCTTTTGCCGGAGACCTTGAAGCATTCGTCCTCTTGCCTCTCATGGCTCTCCTATGCCGGTTATGTCGTCCCTAAGGCCCTCAAAGGGCGAGAACCCGTCTGCTTACACCCATGGTGTTCATGTATACTTCAAGCCTCTAAAAGCTTGATTTCGAGTAGAGCTTATGACCCTGAGGCTCGAGCCAGTGCTGTTCGAGGCCTTTCTCAGCTTCTCTGAGGTTTTTTGTAAAACCCTAACCCTTAAAACTTTCCAATTCTTTTAGATCTATGATAGATTTATGTATGTTTTGAGCTATTTCGTTGTTTTTCTCAAAGATTCTCCGATTTCCTCTAAAAAAAGGCTTTCTGTTTTCAAACTAGGGTTTCATGACCCCTCTTAAAGGATTTTTCCATGACTTTTCAATATTATCCTAAGGTCTCTACTGTGTTTTAACGATTCATTCAATTTTCTCTATCTTATATGAGTTGTTGTGTTGAAATCCCTAATTTCTAGTCCAAAACCCTAAGTTCCTGATCCGTCTTTGATAATATGTTTGTATATGTGCTTGTGTTTCATGAGCTTTGTGATTCACTAATATTTTACCCTATGTTATTCATTTATGTCTTTGATTTTTCTTGCTTATCTCACTGTTCACGCTGTAGTTTAATATGAATCCCTAGTTTTGTATGATTTCACTACTAGGGTTTCTTACTTCTTGCCTGTTATTTATTCAATTCATGTTAATCTCCTTTAATTGATGTTATTCCTGTTCGAATCCATGATTCTCTGTAATTTTTCTTTGTTAGGGTTCCTTATTTATTATGTGAATCCCCCATTCCTTGTGATGTGAAAACCTTACTGGTTTCTTATGGGATATTCTTACTAATTTCCAAACTTTAGCTTATTTCTTACCTTGTTACCTGGTAAATATACTGTTAATTGATCCCTATTTCCTTAATTAGAATCTGATGAACCTAGTCTCAATTTCATACTTGTACTGGGTTGAAATTGTTTCCTTATATGTTATATGCATAGGAACTTTCCTTATTTTGTTTCCTACTAGCCGTTTGAATTTAACCCCTTCAATTAAGGGATACCTATGCTGATTTTACACTGTTTGAATATTCCTTTAAGCTATATATGGTCCATTTCCTTATTTGTTACTCACCGTTTGAATAACTCCCTTAATCATGGTAGTACTCGAGCTGATTTTAATCTGATTGATACTAAGTTCTATAATTGTTGATTGATTCTGATTTTTACCTCACTTTTCACTCAGCTTTAAAAACTATATGTATGCATACTTTTCACTCATTACACACGAACTGATATGTTCAAAATCTCTCTCTAACAATTAAAAAAACTCTTTGCTCTCTCTTCTGTGCTAACTACTACTATTCTAAGTTAGCCGACTGCAAGCCAAGGCTAACTATTGTGCATCTCCTACTTCCTGTTTGTATTACTGCTTTCTTCACTTCACTGTTATGTTCTAATTTAGATTTCAGTCCTCAAACAAACATGTTTCTCCTAATGTTGTAATTTAGTATGCTTCTAATTTGCTTTTACTTATTATTTAGCATGTATCTAGGATCCTGAACTCCCCTCTGCATGTTAAATTGAACTTTATTTTTTTATGACCAGCATGTTTTTGTATACTTAGCACCTACTTCTTACATGCCTATGACTGGTACATTAGTTTAACCATGGTCTTAGTTGTTTTAGGTGTTAATCTAACCTAGTACTTTACTGTACCCCTAATCCTCTGAACCCATAGGATTTTTTGATTGTATGTATATATGTGTCTCTGCTTGCTACATGTATGCCCTCACAGGCTCTGTATTTGTCCCACATATCCCATTACCCCTGTTTGTGATTGTTGGACTATCCCTGGTACTTTGTGTGATGTTAAGCCTCTATTTCCTTCTTCAAAACTTTGTTCTTACTTACCCTTTCTCAAAACTGTTTTCTTACTTAAACGCTTTTTTAAAAAATAAAAAGCACTCTCACATATACTCTTAGAAGTCTAGATCCTGCCCCTTCTATGTGAGCATTGACTTGGGACCCTTGATCTCCCTCTGAACTTTGGCACACAGAGGTTGGCTATTCCACACTGCACTTACTCTATTTTGGATATGTCTGGGTGTGAGCACTGGCCGGGAGCCCTTGAGGTCCTTAGGGAACTCTGACGCACCCGGACTATGAAAGGCTATGAAACACCAAAGGTATTGAGGTTTGGAAGATCTGGGCCTAATTGAAGGCTCCCTATAGAAGTAACTTCTTGTTTTTTTCCTTTGGTTGTGTAATTCATAATTCTCGGCCTGTAATAATTTGTAAACAGATAATCGGGAATGGATAGTGGAAAGGGGAGGGTAGTTATATAGGTTGTCCATGTTAAAGGGTAGATACCATGCTTCTAGGTTTACATTTCTTATGTGTGCACTAGAAATTCATGCTTAGGGCTGATTGTATGCAAGCATATCATGCATTAGATATCATGTTCCTTAGGTCCATGTCTATTGTTTCAGCATCCTATTATGGTATTAGCGTTTATCATATAGAAATCATGCTCTGGGATAAAATGCTAATATAAACATGTAAAAAATAGTTTCACCATGTTTTCAAACAACTGGTAATAGTTCTGCAACACCTAAGTACAACATGTTTAGGCAAACTAACTTGTAATTGTTTCTTTAATAATCGGGTAATTATTGAGTATTGTCATATGCTTAAGCTATGCCTAGGTGTTAAATCTATTAAAACTGGAAACATACTCCTTTATACCTGCTACTTGACTATTAATGGTTATAATTAGTAAGAAGCTGATAAAATTCATCCTCTGAAATCAGTAATAAAGATGCCTCACTATTGCATTCTCACCTAGATATCATGCCTTAGGTTCTGAAGTTAATAAGGCCTTACTTGTGTTTGAGTCGTGCTAATTATTTTCATAATCTGTGGAGGATACTTGGGCCTCGTATCTGCTCCTATTTGTATTCCCCTTATCTGAAGTCCTAATTGTCGTTGTTTGTCACTTAGAATCTTGTCCTTTAAACCTAGGGGTTAACCTAGTACTCCCTCTTAGGATAGTAGTCCTAGCCTCCTCCAGGACTGACAGGATGGGACGGGTAATAACACGCAATAGAGTCTATGACCAACACCCGCTTTAATTACCTTCACGGGGTGGGAAGGGTAGAATATGGATATGATGATCGGTGCACTAATACCACGTGTAGCCCCTCTTCGAGGAGTGATTACCGGGTATTGCATTGATGTGATCCATATTATTATAAACCTAGGACACCTTTATATGCTAGCTCATAATTCTTTTTTTTAAAAGCTAATCTTCTTTACTGTTTTTCTAAACATCTGCATGCTTAAGATTTAAATCTCCTCTTATTTGAGCCTTTACTTGTTATTTGCTAGTTGTACAAATTCACGAAACCATTTGGCTGGGAACCATACTTGTGGATCCTGAGGGGTGCCTAACACCTTCCCTTTAGGATAATATCAAGCCCTTACCCAAATCTCAGGTTAGCAACGTAGTTATAATTGAACCCCTTAGGTGCCCTAAAGCACCGTTAAAATCGTTAGGTGGCGACTCTTCAAAATATACAAACCCCTTTCCCAAAAGGAAAGAGTTGTCCCAACCAATGTCATAAACCCGATATTCCGTAAGGAAGGAAAAAGGGGGCGCGACAGCCATATCTTCGCATATCATGGGCTGAAACATCGCCATTTTATCCAAAGACGTCATAGTCCGAAGGCATCATCTGTCACGACCCAAAATCCAACACAGGTCGTGATGGCGCCCAACACCAGAGTCAGGTAAGCCAACAGTTGTTTACTAGTGAGGTTATCCTTATTTGACATACCAACCCAACCCTTACCAAAATTTTAAACTTTGATCATTTAAATAAAAGCGGAAACATTAACCAATTTAAATAAATACACCCGAAATGATCGTGACCCAATATGTACAGTCCCAAATTAAGAGCCTACTATGTGCATGCCAGGAACTAGTGTCATAAGTCAATAGGCAATCTAGTAGAATATACAAAAGATGATACAAGCCGTACTGTTGTCTGAAAGGATGTACACAGAAATAAACAAAAGATTACTCCATAGCACAACTGAGAATCGCCAAGGGAGGAAGGTCACCGTGGAGTCAGGTCTAGAATTGATGTCAAGCTCCGGTCGGATAACCAGATGCATCAGCCTCCAAACCTGTACAATTAAGTACAGAAGCGTAGTATGAGTACATAAACATATATATACCCAACGAGTATCCCGCCGAACCTCGAAGAAGTAGTGACGAGAGGTCGACGGGATACTTACTAGGTTCAGACAATGTGGAATGAGTATAGGCTAACCAGTAGTAACAGTAATGAACACTAATAAGGAAATGAGCATCAAATAACAATCACTAGTACCCTCGCACCATCCTTTTTCCATGGCATACAAGCTATTTAACTTTCTTTCTTTTCATGAAATCAACAGTTGAAATTACAGGGCTTCTCACAAATTACCAAAACATATAACATGCTATGAGCGTTCGAAGTGAAAAGTAAATGTGCATTGCCGAGGGTTGAACGGCCCGAACCATATATGCATCTATCTGCCCCGCTCGCGAATCGAACATGCGACACGGTTAATATAATACCAAGACCACCCCCGCTCACGAATCACACCTGCGACTCGGGTTAATATAATAGCAGGGCTGACCCGCTCGCGAATAATCCATACGACTCGGTTTCCGATATAAATTCATGATTAGCACGAGATTTCCAGATAATTTAGCAAGGAACATACTAACAGTGTGAGAATTTTAGAGATATCAACCTCAAGCACAACCCCTTAAGCCGTCACATGTGAGATTCGAGGACATTAGGCTACTTTATCCATATACAAGATCACAGATACAACACATATAGCATGCTTGTGAGTCCTAAACTACCCGACAAGGCATAATAGTAGCTGCGCACGGACTCTCGTCACTTCGTGCATACACAACCTCCACAAATAAGGATAAAACCACCATTTATAATCACCTAAGGGGACAATTCCCTCTTATAAGATTAGAAAGGAGACTCATCTCGTGTCGAATTCACTCCCGGATCAAGAACGCGCCCAAAACTCCGAACTCTACACCTGACGACTTGAAACTAGCAAAAAGTTATACAAATTCATTATTTTATGCTCAAAGTATGGAAATTCTCCTACTCATTTAGTAAATTCACCATTCTTGAAGATATTCAAAAATCCGACCCCGGGCCCGCATGCTCGGATTCAAATAGTTCTTGAAGGAAACACTCATCATAGCCTAAGGATCACTAATATACGATTTTCACTCGATTTCATAGCTAATTGACGGGTAAATTCTCAAATTATTGAAGGCCCTAGGTCACTACCCAATTCTTGATTTTTCACTAATTTAGGTAGTTAATTTGGCTTATAATCCATCCATGAAGCTAATATTAGAGTAGATTTTACTTACCTTAAATGAACAGGTCGTTTGCCCCTCAAAAATGGTGGACATCGCCCCAAGGAAGAAGAAGAACATGAGAAAAATGTGTTAAGACCCGTGTATAAAAACACACTGTCGGGACAGTGTTTTCACATCTGCGGCTCGAGGACCGCACCTGCGGTCTCACACCTCGAGCAAAGGCTCGCACCTGCGGAAATGGATTGGGGAGCCTGGGCCCGCACCTGCAGAGTGGAGACTGCACCTGCGAGGATTTGCCAGACCACTAGGGGTCGCACCTGCGATGCTTGGGACAGCAGGAGCGGTCCCACACCTGCGACTGGGCAACCGCACCTGCGGTCACACCAGAACAGGTGCACCAATAGCTATTTTAGAGGGCCCACCCGAGCCCTCGTCCAAATAAACCAACAAGTCCCAAATCATAATATGGACTCGCTCGAGTCATCGGAACACCCAAAACAACGCTAAAACTTAAAATCACACCTCCAACCCCAAGAACCAAACTTAGGAACTTTAATTTTTCTAGACTTCGCTAACAACGCGCTGAACCGACCTATACAACTTGGAATGACACCAAATTTTACAGGCAAGTCATAATTAATAATACGGAACTATTCCCTGTCTCGAAATTCCGGTTGGACCTTGATAACACAAAACACGTCCCAAACCAAAATAGGAACTTAAGGAACTTCTTATATCAATATTGGATTCCGAAATGCCCCCGGGTCATCAGAAACACATTCTGAACATACGACCAGGTCCAAAGTCATCACACGAAGCTACCGGAACTGACGAAACTCGATTCCGAGGTCGTTTCCCCAGAATGTTGACCGAAGTCAAACTTGGCCTTAAAGGCCAACCTTAAGGAACCAATTGTTCCTGTAGCACTCTAAACAGCTCCGAATCATTGACCACTAGTCCCCGCAAGTCATAAATCATAATAAGCCGCTATGGGAAGTTTCATTTAGGGGAATGGGGTTCGATAACGCAAAACAACCGGTCGAGTCGTTACATTCTCCACCTCTTAAAAAAATGTTCGTCCTCGAAAGGGTCTAGAATCATACCTGAAGTGCTGAATAAGTGTGGATATCTTCTCCGCTTGTCCTCCTCGGACTCCCACGTCGCCTCCTCAACTGGTTGGCCCTTCCACTGGACCTTTACGGCAGAAACTCTCTTGGGCCTCAACTGGAGGTCCTGCCTATCAATAATAGCAACTGGCTCCTCCTCGTAGTCCAATCTCTCATCCAACTAAATAGTGCTGAAATCAACCACGTGAGAGAAGTTGGCGTGGTACCTCCGGAGCATGGATACATGCAAAACTGGATGAATTCCTGATAAACTGGGAGGCAAGTCTAGCTCATAAGCAACCTCCCCAACTCGCCTCAACACCTCGAATGGACCTATAAACCTCGGGCTCAACATGCTCTTCTTCCCAAACCTCATAACCCTTCATAGATGAGACTTTCAACAGGACCCTATCTCCCTCCATAAATGATACATCACACACCTTCTAATCCACGTAACTCTTCTATCTGGACTGTGCTGTACAGAGCCTCTCCTGAATCAACTTCACTTTCTCCAAGGCATCCCTCACCAGGTCGATGCATATAACTTAGCCTCGCCAGGCTCAAACTACCCGATAGGAGAACGGCATCGCCGACCATACAAAGCCTCAAATGGTGCCATCTCAATGCTGGACTGATAACTATTATTGTAAGCAAACTTGGCCAAAGGCAAGAACTGAACCCACTTACCTCCGAAATCCATCACACATGCCCTGAGCATGTCCTCCAATATCTGAATTGTACGCTTCGACTGACCATCAGTCTGAGGGTGAAATGTTGTGCTGAGGTCTATCTGGGTGCCCATATCACTATGTAATGCTCTCCAGAAGTGCGAGGTGAACTGAGGACCTCGATCTGATATAATGGACACCGGCACACCATTAACCAGACTATCTCCCGAATGTAGATCAGGGCTAACATCTCAGAAGTATAAGTACTAGCCACTGGAATGAAATGCGCCGATTTGGTGAATCTATCCACAATGACCCAAACCGCTTCAGCCTTCCGCAAAGTCCGAGGCAACCCAACCACGAAGTCCATAGTGATGCGCTCCCATTTCCACTCAGGAATGAGCATCTGCAGAAGTAGGCCTCTGGCCTCTGGTGCTCATACTTAACCTGCTGGCAATTAAGACACCTAGTCACATACTCGACATGTCCTTCTTCATTCGCCTCCACCAGTAATGCTGCTTCAAATCACGATACATCTTCGTAGCATCATGGTGAACAGAGTACCGAGAACTGTGTGCCTCATCTAGAATCCTATCCCTCAAGCCATCATCATTAGGAACACATCAGAGGCCCTGAAGTCTCAGAACACCATCCTCGCCAATAGTAACCTCCTGCCCTACCCTGAACCACTGTCTCCCGAAGCTCTGCTAAGCACGGATCATAGAACTGTCGGGCGTTAATCTCCCCCAATAACGAAGACTGAGCAACCATATGTGCTAAAACTTAATGAGGCTCTGAAAGGTCTAATCTCACCAGGCGATTGGCCAAGGACTAAATGTCCAAGGCTAGAGGTCTCTCATCTGCAGTCATATAAGCCAAGGTACCCATACTCTTTGCCTTCCTACCCAAAGCATCTGCTACCACATTTGCGTTTCCCCGGAGATAAAGAATGGTGATTTCATAATCCTTCAACAACTCAAGCCATTTGGCTGCCTTAAATTAAGATCCTTCTGCTTGAACAAGTTCTCCAAGCTATGGTGGTATGTATAAACCTCACAGGACACTCCATACAAGTACTGCCTCCAAATCTTAAGAGCATGAACAATCGCCGCCAACTCTAAATCGTTCACAGGGTAATTCTTCTCATGCACCTTCAGCTGGCGCAAAGCATAAGCAATAACTCTCCCCTCCTGCATCAATACACATCCCAAGCCAACGCGCGAGGTGTCGCAATATACTGTATACATCCCAGAACCAGAAGGCAATACTAGAACTGGTGCTGAGGTCAATGCTGACTTGAGCTTCTGAAAGCTCTCCTCACACTCGTCGGACCATCTGAACGGGGCGTTCTTCTGAGTATATCTAGTCAATGGAGCTGCAATAGAAGAGAACCGTTCCACAAATCGGCGATAATAGCCTGCTAGGCCCAAAAAGCTCCTGATCTCTGTAGCTGAAGTAGGACGCAACGAACTCTGAACTGCCTCAATCTTCTGAGGATCAACCTTGATTCCCTCCCCAGATACCACATGCCCCAAAAATGCCATGGAATCCATCTAGAACTCACACTTGGAGAACTTAGCATATAGCTTTTGTTCTTGAAAAGTCTGGAGCACAACTCTCAAATGCTGCTCGTGCTCCCCCAGGCTACGTGAGTAAATCAAAATGTCATCAATGACAAAGGAATCAATATACGGCCTGAACACCCTATTCATCAAGTCCATAAATGCTACTGGGGCATTAGTCAAGCCAAAAGACATCACCAGGAACTCATAATGGCCATATCTCGTATGAAAATTAGTCTTCGGAACATCTGAAGCAAGAATCCTCAACTGATGATACCCCGATCTCAAATAAATCTTAGAAAACACATGAGCACCCTGCAACTGGTCAAACAAATCATCGATGCGCGGCAATGGATACTTGTTCTTAATGGTAACCTTGTTCAACTGGCGGTAATCAATACACATCTGCATAGACCCATCCTTCTTATTCACAAATAGAACTGGAGCACCCCATGGCGATACACTCGGTCTGATGAACCTCTTAACTAACAACTCCTCAAGCTGCTCCTTCAACTCCTTCAACTCTTTCGGAGCCATACGGTATGGAGGAATGGATATAGGCTGCGTGTCTGGAGCTAAATCAATGCAGAAATCAATATCATGATCCAGAGGCATGCCCAAAAGATCCGAAGGAATTACATCAGCAAACTCTCGAACAACTGGCATAGAATCAATCGTCGGAGACTCGGGGGTGGTGTCCCGCACATAAGAAAAATAGGCCAGACAACCCTTCTCGACCATATGTCGAGCCTTCAAGAATGAATAACCCGGCTGACTGCACTAACTGAGGAACCTCTCCACTCCAGCCTAGGCGACTCTGGCATGGCTAAAGTAAATGTATTAGCATGGAAATCTAGCATGTCATGATAAGGAGATAGCTAATCCATGGCTAAAATAATCTCGAAATCAACCATGTCGAGCAATAAGAGATCCGCTCGAGTATCGAATCCGCAGAATGTGACCATACATGACCGGCAAAACCCGGTCTACTACTACAGAATCGCCCACAGGAGTGGACACACATATAGGAGAACACAAGGACTCACAAGAGACATCCAAGAAATGAGCAAATAAGACCGAAACATAGGACTAAGTGGATCCTGGATCAAATAACACTGATGCCTCTCTACCACATACTGTAATAATACCTGTGATCACGGCGTCTGAGGCCACTGCATCTGATCTGGCCGGAAAAGCATAGAATCTAGCTGGAGCACCGGAAGACTAAGCCCCGCTAGAATGAACAGGAGTTGGATAACCTCCCCCTGACTGGCCTCCACCTTTAGGACGACCCCTGCCGACCTGTCCCCCACCCCTAGGTGGCCGAACTGCTGGTGCTGGACTCATAGGCTGGTAACCCTGCTGCACTGCCTTGCCCTGAAACCTGGGACAAGTCCTCCTGATATGTCCGAGATCCCCGCACTCATAGCATCTCACTGGAGGCACGACCTGCTGCCTTGAAGTAGAACCCTGGATAACTAGGGGACGGTGAGAGCCCTCTGGTATAGCACTGAAGTGAGGCCTCACTGGAGCACCACGAGGAGGTGGTGGTGGTGGTGCTGAATATGGGGGCCTACTGGGCTGACCCCTACCAAACTGACCTCTGCCCCTAGCTGGGGTGCCTCAGAAATCCCCAAAATATCTAGCTCTATTATCCGGTTGTACCTGCTCCCTGACCCTCGACCGATAACCCTATATCCTACGAGCAATCTCCATTACTAGCTGATAAGGAGTCCCCATCTCCACTTCTCGGGCCATGCTGGTCTTAATGCCTGGATGCAACCCGGCTACAAATCTCCGCACTCTCTCAGCATCGGAAGGTATTATCATGAGTGCATGGCGACACAACTCTTAAAATATGGCCTCATAGTCTGTCACTAACAGTTGCCCCTGCTCCAACTGCTCAAACTGATACCGCAGCTCATCCCTCTCAGAGGGTGGAATATATCTGTCTAGAAACATCTGAGTGAACTGCTCCCAAGTGATAGGAGGAGAACCTGCTGGCCTGCTGAGAATATAGGACTGCCACCATCTGCGAGCTCTGCCCCCTAACTGGAAAGTAGCGAAGTCCACTCCATAGGGCTCCAGTATCCTCATGTTGTGCAGGCGGTCCCTGCACCTGTCAATGAAATCCCGGGCATCCTCGTCTCGCTCAACCCCGAAGACCGGAGGATGCAATCAAGTCCATCTGTTCAATAACTTTTGCAGATCGCCGTCCGAAGCTGGTCTGGGCTCAGGTGCTGCTGCTACAGGCTGAACCCCACCTACGGGCAGTGTACCCGGGGTATGATGAAGTGCGGCTGTCTGGCCTGCAGCCTGGGCAATATGGGTCTGGGCTCCCCCTCCTGCCTGAGATATGGCAGGATCCGTTGGAAATAAACCAGCCTGGGACATAGTATCCATAAATCTCAACATACGACCCATGACCTCCTGGAAGCCTGGTGCCGTCATGAAGTCCACTGGAGCAGGACCCGCTGGAGGCACCTCCCCCTGCTCCTCTAGAGTAGGATCCGCTGGTTGTGCAACTGTAATAGCTCTGGGATGCCCCCGTCCCATACCTCGGGCCGATCCCCTCCCCCGGCCTCTACCAGATGTACGCATTCTCACCATCTGTGAGAGAATAGAAGAAAGAGATTTAGTATACAACCAATTGCATGATAGATCATGAATAAAGAGAGGTTTCCTAACAGCCTATAGCCTCCGAAGATAAATACAGACGTCTCTGTATCGATCCGCAAGACTCTATTAGGTTTGCCCGTGACATGTGAGACCTACGTGAACCTAGTGCTCTAATACCATGTTGTCACGACCCAAAATCCAACACAGGTCGTGATAGCGCCCAACAACGGAGTTAGGCAAGCCAACAATTGTTTACTAGTAAGGTTATCCTTATTTGACATACCAACCCCACCCTTACCAAAATTTTAAACTTTGATCATTTAAATAAAGGCGGAAACATTAACCAATTTAAATAAATACACTTGAAATGATCGTCATCCAATATATACATTCCCAAAATAAGAGCCTACTATGTGCATGCCAGGAACTAGTGTCACAAGTCAATAGGCAATCTAGTAGAATATACAAAAGATGATACAAACTATACTGTTGTCTGAAAGGATGTAGATAGAAATAAACAAAAGATAACTCCATAGGAGAGTTGAGAATCGCCAAGGGAGGCAGCTCACCGTGGCATCAGTTCCAGAATAGATGTCAAGCTCCGGTAGGATAACCAGATGCACCAGCCTCAAAACCTGTACAATTAAGTACAGAAGCGTAGTATGAGTACATAAACAGATATGTACCCAGTGAGTATCCCGCCTAACCTCGAATAAGTAGTGACGAGAGGTCGACGTGATACTTACTAGGTTCAGACAATGTGTAATGAGAACAGGCAAACCAGGAGTAACATTAATGAACAATAATAAGGAAATGAGCATCAAATAACAATCACTAGTACCCTCGCGCCATCCTTTTTCCATGGCATACAAGCTATTTAACCTTCTTTCTTTTCATGAAATCAACAGTTGAAATTACAGGGCTTCTCATAAATTACCAAAACATATAATAGGTTATGAGCGTAGGGTCATTTCGACGTGAAAAGTAAATGTGCACTGCCGAGGGTCGAACGGCCCGAACCATAGATGCATCTATCTTCCCCGCTGGCGAATCGAACATGCGACACGATTAATATAATACAAAGACCACCCCCGCTCGCGAATCATTCCTGCGACTCGGGTTAATATAATATTAGGGCTACCCTACTCGCGAATCATCCACACGACTCGGGTTCTCATATAAATTCATGATTAGCAGGAGATTTCAAGATAATTTAGCAATGAACATACTAATAGTTTGAGAATTTTAGAGATATCAACTTCAAGCACAACCCCTTAGGCCTTCACATGTGAGATTCGAGGACATTAGGCTACTTAATCCATATACAAGATCACAGATACGACACTTATAGCATGCTTGTGAGTCCTAAACTACCCGACAAGGCATAATAGTAGCTGCGCACGGACTCTCGTCACTTCGTGCGTACACAACCCCCACAAATAAGGACAAAACCACCATTTATAATCACCTAAGAGGACAATTCCCTCTTACAAGGTTAGAAAGGAGACTCACCTCGTGTCGAATTCACTCCCTGGATCAAGAACGCGCCCGAAACTCCGAACAATACACCCGAGGACTCGAAACTAGACAAAAGTTATACAAATTCATTAATTTATGCTCAAAGTATGAAAATTCTCCTACTCATTTAGTAAACTCACCATTCTTGAAGAAATTCAAAAATCCGACCCAAGACCAGCATGCTCGGATTCCAATAATTCTCGAAGGAAACACTCACCCATAGCCTAAGGATCACTAATATACGATTTTCACTCGATTTAATAGCTAATTGACGGGTAAATTCTCAAATTATCGAAGGCCCTAGGTCACTACCTAATTCTCGATTTTTCACTAATTTAAGTAGTTAATTTAGCTTATAATCCATGCATGAAGCTAATATAAGAGTAGATTTTACTTACCTTAAATGACCAGGTCGTTTGCTCCCAACAATAGTGGAAATCGCCCAAAAGAAGAAGAAGATGATGGGAAAAATGTGTTAAGACCCGTGTATAAAAACACAATGTCTGGACATTGTTTTCGCACCTGCGGCTCGACGACAGCACCTGCGGTCTCGCACCTGCGAGCAAAGGCTCGCACCTACAGAAATGGACTGGGGAGTCTGGGCCCGCACCTGCGGAGTGGAGACTGCACCTACACGAAGCTACCGGAACCGACGAAACTCGATTCCAAGGTCGTTTCCCCAGAATGTTGATCGAAGTCAAACTTGGCCTTAAAGGCCAACCTTAAGGAACTAATTGTTCCTGTAGCACTCTAAACACCTCCGAATCCTGGACCACCAGTCCCCGCAAGTCATAAATCATAATAAGCCTCTATGGGAAGTTTCATAGGGGAACCGGGTCCGATAACACAAAATAACCGATCGGGTCGTTACATCATCCTCATAGCCGGAAGACACCATGCCATGGCCTGAGGATCTTTCAATATTCAAATCATTATTCGAAGGCGTCATGGTTCAGAGGCACCATTTTAATGGGCCGAGGATATCATTTCATGGCCTGCGAATCCCTTATCCCATGATTCATGGCCCATGATGTCATTTTCTAAGGACATTATCCTCATCGTCCAAAGGTAACTTTCATGGTCCAAATGGAATTTGCATCATGTTTAAATTCTCGCAATAATCCTTATATACTTGCATGCATTGTATTTTAAATTTTGCAGGTAATCCAGGAAGTAACCGTTCTCCTAACGGGGGCAATCTTCGCTCCACTTTCCGTTCAACATTCACATCCTGCAATTATTTCAAACGCAAGCAACCACCACCAGTTACCCAATTTTACTTGATAACTGTTCAAATACTCGTTCTGAGATACATCCACAATGCTGCAGATTCACATTCATGATTACGCACAAAATACTGTCCTACCCCAAAAGAACCCTTTCCGAAACATCTGACATTTCCTATAACAACTCCATCAGTTCAGTTCACCAATGGATCCAGAACTACACATGACCTAATTCTCGTAATACCAGGGATACGTAGGCAACTCAGGAACCAGGGTTCGGCCTCCATTTTCAAATCACGTCATTCGATCAAAATCGGACATCATTTTCTTTACCCGACAACTCTTTCATCATTCCCGGGTAAAGATGGGCAGCTGTTGATACCCAATTTTGCCCTCATATTTTAAGAATGCATATATAATTTCAAAATAGCATATTTTCATCATTATTTAGTTTACAAACCTATACAAGCATTTTCTATAATTATCCATAATTTTAGAGCTTTAACTTAGTTTTCTTATATTTAAATTATACAAATATCTAGTAATTATCCTTTAAATTATTTTGTGATGACTCAGACACCTAAAATAATTATTTTTCACCTATAATATATGTTTCAAACATTTTATTTCATTCCATACAATTACATTGGCATTTTTCAAGCTATTTATCTAATTTTGCAATAATGGCCTATACTCGTACATAAAGGCTCTTTATTCTATATTATTAGCAAATTTCTATTTTTATAATACAAAATTATTATTTTAAGCATTTCAGTGCATATATAATGTTCTCATTTATTTATTAAGCATTTTTATATATTATTTTGGTAAATTTTGGGGTATTTAAATAATAGCCCAATGTCTTACCGATTTTTTGGACCCAAAATCATCCAGACCTCATCCCAGTTGCCTCAAACATTTGTCCAATTACCCCAAGACCAACACCTACAACCCACTACCTATACTTGTTTAATTAACCTGTCCCAGTTCTTTTAAAATCCCGGTTGCTGATCTTAGAGATCAACGAGCCACAATCAACCTACCCCTTTTAATTACCCAACCCCAAACCCTAATCCCCATTCCCTCTTTGCCAGCCGCCTCAAGAAGCTCTCACCTCTCTTTTTCTCTGTTAAACCCTAGAAGCCGTAACCCCTAACCCACTCCAATTCCGACTCAAACATGGAATCAATCCATGATCTACTTACATATTTCGTGATACTCTATCATTATACACATGTTTATGGTAATACTTAGTTCTTGCCCTATTTTTGGCAAGAACTACCTCTCAAGAACGGGTCGATTTACTTTGGTTCTGTGATGATCTGGACGATCTTTCGTCCATATACATGTTGTATTGAACGTTTCTTGCATTTTTGATTCGATTCAAGTCGTCAGTCCCAACTAGGGTTTGAAATTTTCCCTCTTCTTTACTGATTTTGGATTGATATTCTTCCCTTTATTGTGTTTGAATGATATTTTCTTTATTTTGTTTAACCTACTGTATTTCCTTTTTATTCTATTTTATTTGCCCTGAGACTGATTCTAATTGATTCTTTTTTGCTCTATTTTCCTTATTCTCTATTCAACCTAATGTATTTCCTTATTTTAAGTGTTATTTTCCCTAAAAATGACTCTCATGCTATAATTTTCTTATTCTATGTTTAGTTTACTTAACTTCCTTATTCTATGTGCTATTTGCCCTAAAACTGATTCTAATTGATTCTGGCATATTTTCCTTATTTAGTGTTTAATTTACCATGTTTCCCTATTCTTATGTGTGAGATATGCTACTATATAAACCTATCCCCTAAGACTCCTTAAGCAGACTTTTTTTTGCTATTACACTCTTCACTTTTTTGATTCTTCTACTGGTTAGTGTTTAAACCCTCGCAATGTTCAATTTCTTTCCTTCTTTCTGCATAGGTATTTGAACTTCCATGACCATGATTCAACTATGATAATGTTCAACACTTTTATTTCATTCCGTGTTAATTAAACACATGGGATAACCCACTATTTGTGTTTCGCTAATATTGTGATTTGCACTTTGTGATTTCTTCTCTTCTGAAATGGATTTTGTACCATTTAGCATCTGAGCATGTTTAGTTTTGAATTCCAATGTAGTTCTACGTTAACATGAGCCTGACTACTATGACTGTATGCTGCTAAATTACAAATTTCTACATATTGTGTTTGGATACTACCACAACTCCATAGGACCCCCCCCCCCATTTGAATGAGCCTTTCAGTGCTAAACCTAGTGTGCTTGACATTCCCTTTGTGTATTAGCCCTAACTCTATGGAATGTTTCCCTAAAGTCTACTCTAAAATAGGTTCATGTTGTCCAATTTTTAAAAGATAAACACACTATTTTTCTATTAACTATGACTTCGCTTTTATGCTAATATGTTTTCCAGTATGCCTTGGTTCATTTTCTACCCTATCCTTTCTGTGATTATCACAATGTGTGTCCCCCTATCATGTCTAAGTACTAATTAATGTGGCATTGGGGTAGACATAACTTAATTTGGATCTTAGGTTTCAATTAGTTCAACTTCATGCCTCTATACACGATAACCTATATATGTCTGCAAACCCGTTTTCTTCCCCTAAGTCCTATGATGTTGTGTATGTGGTACTTTGCTATGTGAAACTTGTTGAACCTACTGGCATGCTTGACCAGTTGTGTTGTATGCTCAATTTGGTAATTTCTATCCACTCTCCTTAATTGCTATTCTGATATTCTAAATTCCTATTCTTAACCGGCTGAAATCCAAGGTTATCTAGGTTCTATTTTTGGCCTCCCTAGTGTGAGAACTGTTCGGGGTCCAATTGAGGCCCTTGTGAACTCTAACACACTAGATCTTGGTCCTAGTCATTCCCTCAACCTCCAAAACTATCCCCAATACTCTACTTCCCTATCATGTACTGTATACTTATATTGGTTGTTCCAAGTGCTGCAACACTTGGTGCTGTGGTTCATTGAATTGGAATGGACTCTTCTATGGACCTGTGACCGTGTGGTTCTTTGTTGAAGGCTTAAGTATGCTATGTAAGAGATATTGAAGGCCCAGTGAGGCTGGGCATTTAGTTATTTTATTCGGGCCTGCTATAGGCATGTCCACTGTTATGTAATATTGCTACTCATTAATTGGGTATGTAATAATGTCTTTGTATATTGGGGTTGTTAGTAAAAGGGATGGGTAGATTCTAATATTAATATGTAATGGGTAGATAACATGCCTATAGGAATGAATGATGTGCTTGCTTTATGTCGTTCATTCTCTATGCACACCGTAGAAGTCATTCCATTAGGAAAATCACACAGTTGCACTATTTGTTTATTAGCAAAGCATGAACTCAAATGCTTCAATATCTTTGTTTCTACATGTTATTAGAATACCTGCCGTAGGAAATAAATATCGTTGAACTTTCCTTTAAGTTGCATTGCTGCAGCATATGCAATAGAGATCATGCCTATAGGACTCTAATGATTTCATTTGTTAATGCATCACGGCGTTCACCTAGAAAAAATGCCTATAAGATTAAGGTATAACAATAAAATCAGGCTCCCAAGTGCTAATTGTTAGAAATTATGCCTGTAGGATACCACAATTCACCTTAATAACTGTTAACGATGCCCCTCTCAACATTGTTTGTTGTTCACTTAATGCCACTATCAAAAGCGTGAGTAATTTTGGGTTTCTCTCGATATATTCCATTGTCTTTTCTACATAAATCACCTAGGCGCAACATCTACAGGATTAATAACTAGGAATCTGCCATCTCAATAATCAGTGTGCAACAACCTATGCAATCCTGTCTACGAATATCGCTGGCTCCTAAAATTGCTTGCATGCCTTGATGCCTTATCATATAGAAATCATGTCTATAGGGATTTAAGGTCTTTAATTCTTGAACTGCCTAACATGAAAATTGTTTCACGTGCATTTGTCGTTTAAGTGTGGAGGATAACTTGAGCCTTTAATTGCCTATATGTGAAGTCTAACGTGTTTTGTATGTCGCCTAGTTTTGACATTTTCTTAGCAACCTAAGTAAGGTATAGAACCCCCAAAATAGAGGTCCAATGCCTCCTGAACCATAGGTATTGGACGGGTTATGCACGCATAAGGTACGACTTATAATTGAACTAGTGCGCTTTAGGTAACAACTTAAAGATAGTAATTGGGTAGCAAGAGATGATAGTCTGTGCCCGCTGAATAATACGAGTAACACCCCATCTCTAGGGAGTTACAATATTATTTATGTTGTACGGGGTGATCCTTTAGGCTAAAAGACTTAGGACCCCCCATCTTATTTCCCTTTTATTTGGATCAACTGTTTGTACTCATTTATATAAAGTATTTTTATAAAATAAAATTCTCAAACTTCTTGCTCTCTATATATTTGTTTATCCGACTAATTCATATAATTCATGTTAAACCGGGACCCACAGTTGTGGACCTCGAAAAGTGCCTAACACCTTCTCTTCGAGGTAATTTCGAGCCCTTACCCGATCTTTGGTGATGCAATATAGTTGAACCTGAGTCACTTGCAAATATGTGCCCTAATGCACCTTAAAAATTGTTAGGTGGAAACTCCCCTCTTTTAATACCTCCTTAAAAGAGTTGTCACATGTCGAAACTCGATTTCATGAGAAAAAGGGGCGCGACACCTGCTATGGTCAGTATGAGTTTCTGGTGATGTCTTTTGGGCTGACCAATGCCCCACAACCTTTATGAACTTGATGAACATTGTGTTCCAACCATATCTTGATTCTTTGGTCCTAATATTTTTTGATGATATATTGGTATACTCACGCAGCCAGGAGGATCATGAGCAGGATCTAGGCCTCATACTCCAGACTTTGCGGGAGCATAAGCTATATGCTAAATTCTCCAAGTGTGAGTTTTGGCTTGATTTGGTGGCATTCTTAAGGCACGTGGTGTTTAGTAAGGGGATCAAGGTGGATCTGAAGAAGATTTAGGAAGTTCAGATTTGTCGTAGACCGTCTTCTGCTATTGAGATCTGTAGTTTCCTTGGTTTGGCAGGATATTATCGCCGTTTGTGGAGGGTTTCTCGTCCATTGCTGCATCTTTGACTAGATTGACCAAGAAGGGTGCTCCTTTCAGATGGTCCGACAAGTTTGGTGCTTTCAGAATCTCAAGACTGCATTGACTACAACCCTAGTGTTGGTGTTGCCTACGAGCTCGAGATCATACACCGCATATTAGTCTTGGCGCAGTGTTGATGTAGGACGGTAGGGTGATTGAATACACCTCTCAGCAGCTGAAGGTTAATGAGAAGAATTAACCTTTTGCATGACTTAGAGTTGGCAGCCATTGTTCGCACGTTGAAGATTTGGAGGCACTATCTGTACAGTAATCCGTGTGAGGTCTATACTAACAATCAGAGTCTCCAATATTTGTTCAAGTAGAAGGACCTTAATTTGCGGCAATGGAGATGGTTAGAGTTGTTGAGATACAATGATATCACCATATTATATCATCCGGGGAAGGACAATGTGGTGGTCGATGCATTGAGTAGGCAGGTTGAGAGTATGGGCAGTTCGGCATATTTACCGGTAGTAGAGAAGCCACTAGCCGGGTTCTTGCTTATGTTATGGCTCAGTCATAGTTGTTGGAGTGTATCAAGGCTCGCCATAAGAAACTGGGAGGGTTGACTCATAGATTGGAGATACCAGAGTGGAAGCGGGAGTGCATCACTATGGATTTTGTGGTAGACTTACCACATACCTTGAAGAAATATGATGCTATCTAGGTTATTGTGGACTGGTTGACTAGGTCCCGACACTTCGTTCCGGTGTTGACTTCCTATTATTTAGAGCGGTTGGCTTAGATTTACATCTAAGTGATTATCCCCTTGCATGGCATTCCAATTTCCATCATTTCTGATCAAGGCACGCATTTCACATCGCAATTTTGGAGAGCGGTGCAGTGAGAGTTGGGCACATGAGTAGAGTTGAGTAAAATATTCCATCCTCAGACGGATGGGCAGTCTGAGCGCACTATTCAAATCTTTGATGACATGTTATGTATTTCAGGGGGTTCGTGGGATGAGTTTCTTCCTTTAGCTGAGTTTGCCTACAACAACAAATTTCTGTCGAATCTCCAGATGGCCGATTTTTTAAATCTTGTTTGCTCTCTTCTTGGGCATCATTCTCCCAAAAACCCGATCTTTTTTCTCCTCCACTTTGTCAGAATAATTTTTCTTCTCCTCAATCTTCAATATAGGGTAATCCCTTATAAAGTGATCGCGATTACCATATTTTTAGCACCCATCAAGTCTCTCTTCCCTAGAGCCTTTTTCAAAAGACCATTCTTCCTTAATATGTGTCAGAATCTGCATGTTGGCAAAGCTATGATATAATGTTAAATTTTAATCTTTTTGGTAGCCCTGAGAACCAAGTTTTTATCTTTGCACGACTCTACCATCCGTCGTTATTAGCTCATAGGTATTCAAGTCTCCAATGAGATCATCTGTAACGACCAGACCAGTCATTTTGTGTATTTGAGCCTCGTTTTTCTATATTATTCTTCATGTATGCTTGCTTTTATTATGTGACTTGCGGGGATAGTTGGTTTGGTTGTGGGAAGGTTTGGGAGTGAATTGGAACACTTAATTCCATTGTTGAAGCTTAACTTGTTAGAGTTGGCCAATGTTTGACTTTTGAGTACACTACGTCATATTAGTGATTTGCTGAATCCAATAGGTTCATGTGGTAATTTTGGATTTGGACATATAGTCAAATTTGGATTTGGAGGTTCCTAGAGGGGTTTGGCTTATTTGCCGAAAGTTGGAAATTTGAACGTTGGAGAGTTTATAGGTCTGACCAGGACTTGTCTTTGATGATATCACATTCTGATTAGGGTTCCAGGACTTAGAGAAGGTTCATTTGATTGAGTGGAACTCGTGTCCAAAGTTTTGTTGTGATCTGAAGTGGTTAGGCATGAATCAAATGCTTGGTTGATAGTTTAGAAGCTTGTGAACTTAAGAGAAGTTTAATTTGTGGTTTGTTATTCGGTTCATAGATGTGATGAACTTGTATGTGTTTGGATGCTTTCATAGGTATGGGTAGTGTGTTTGGACTTTTTGGTAAGATTGGACGAGGTCCCGGGTGACTTGGGTGATTTTTGAACCGCCCGAAATATGTTTGATGTCACAAGTTTTGCTAGTGTCCAGTGCGCTTCGTGATCGCGGAGCATGTCCACACATCTCACGATCGTGAAGAACGATTTTGGAGCGGGATGGTTTGTTCTTAGTGTTCATAGGATAAAGGTCGTGTTCGCGGTGGGTTGTTGCCAGTTGGTGTTTGCGTTTGTGCCTTGTGTATCGTGTTCGTAGAGTAGTGAGGCAGGCTATAGGTTGTCCTTTGCAACTACGAGAAGGGGTTTTCATTCTCGTAGTTCTAGGTCATCTGTGCATCATGTTCGCGAGGTAACTTCCACAGATGTCTTTAGAGGCAGTGGTTTGTTTGGCCTTCGGAATTGCGAGGGGCCTATTGCAACCGTAAATGGTAGTTCTGATTTAAGTTCTAAATTTGGGATTTTAGCCCATTATCTCATATTTTGAATCCTATACTTTGAGAGGGAAGATTTTTAAAGAATAATTACATGTAAGGAAAGAGAGTAAGTGATTTCTACTTAATTTTTATAATATATCTTATTTCGTGAATTTTTACAGATAGATTATGTAATTTGGAAAAGAAATTTGGGAGTTTTGTCTACAATTTTGGAGAGTGAAAATTGGGAATTTGTGAGTCGATTTGAACTCGATTTTGGAGTCTAATTACATATTTTAACTCATGGGTTTACGTGCATTAAGGATGTATCCTTTGACTCGGGTTTTGACCATTTAGGCGCATGTTAACTTTTGTGGACTTTTGGGAATATGATTAAAGATTGAAGCCTTATTGTTTTGAATTAATTACTATGGTTTTGTTTGATGTTATTAAGCTGTATTTGGCAAGATTCGTCTCGTTTGGAGATTGATTTGAAAGGGAACACTGTTTTGGAAGGTTAAAGATTACTTGGCTGAAGTAAGTCTCTTGTCTATCCTTGTAAGAGGGAATTCTCCCTATAGGTGATCTATTTGCTACTTGTTGCTCGATTTAGGAGAGCTTATATGCCTTGCTAGGTAGGCCTTATCCGATAAATGTGTGGCTTAAGATTATGCCTTAGTTTAACTATGTGAAATTCCCATTCATGTTTTAATGATTCTATGACTATGTAATGACATTTAGTTGTGTCTTAGAAGTATGCCTAGGATTATGACTTCTGATTTGGGCATAAATGATTGTTTTGCCACCTCGAGCCTCCTTGTCGAGGCCAGCCATATACTTGGATTATTAATTCAAGACTTGGTGGTTAAATGACTTATTTCGTTCATGTCAAATATTATGATTAAACTTTAACGATTAAAATGCTTATTGATTTGTTGAGATGAATTTAATTATATGATTAGCCATAATCCTCTTTTTATCCTTGTGTGCTTTTATCCGCATTTCTGTTTCTATGATTTGGTGCCTTTAAATATGTTGTCTCATACGTATACCCATGAGTTTGAGAGCTGACTATTGTGGAAAGATGAGAATTTCGGCAGTATGGATATTATGAGAGGATATTGGTTATTAATGAGTTTTTGTGGATCAGGTGGCGTGCCGCCACAGGTATATGTGTGGATCATGTGGCACACCTACACTGGTATTATGTATAGATCTTGTGGCACACTGTCACTGGATTTTTTTTGCATCGCGTATCATGGCACAACATTGTTGTTCTTGTTATTATTATTATTTGTAGATCAGATTGCTCGCTGCAATGATGCTTGGACTTGGGACTATCCCTCTGGAGTAAGGTTATTACCCATGTTACTTTGGCTCCTGAAATCATATGTTTTTGAGATTGGTATTGATTTGAACACTGTGTCAGTAACATGGGTAATACCAAACAATACCTGTCTAAATCATACTAACCAAACAAGCGACTCCGAAGCAAATGGAGCGCACCAACATCTTCCGCTGAGCTGATAGCCTACTTGGAGGGCTCTCGACATGTCTATCGGCACCTGCGGGCATGAAACGCAGCATCCCCATACAAAAGGGACGTCAGTACGAATAATGTACCGAGTATGTAAGGCACATACATAAATACATAAGAGACATGGATGACATATAGAGTACATGACTCAACCTGTAAGTCTGAATAACTTTGTAAATCATGAAATATTTTTAGCGTCATGCACATGTGTATGAACATCATGTCGTGTATAGGTACATGTTTCATAACATCATCAAGCCTCTGAGGGCATCGCATCATATCACCTCGGCCACTTAGGGCAAATCATCATCGTATACCAGTTGATCAGGTGGTGGTGCGTATATAACGCCGTAACCTTTTTCCATATCCCATATACATATATTTACATATATACGCGTATATAACGTCGTTTGAACCATATTTCAGCCAATGTGGGCAACATCATCATCATATACCAGCTGACCAGGTGGTTGTGCGTATATAACGCCGTAACCTTTTTCCATATCCCATATACATATATTTACATATATATGTGTATATAACGCCATCTTGTCATGGGTCAATGTGCATATGTAAATGCATGAAATGCATATGAAATACGTCAATAAAATCTCTCGGTACGTCATAAGGCCATTATGCCTCTGATTAATATCATGAAATAAACTTTACCAACATACGTATTTTCGAGACCCATGAAAAGAAGATAATAATAATTCACATGGGGAATCAAGAATATAGACACCCCTAGTATTTCTATGAATAGAGTAATTTATGGAAACGATGGGTTTGCTTGTTTCTTCCGTATAATTTGGACCATGCCAAAAGAAAGAAGGGATAGCCTTAACATAACTAGAGTAGGGAAAAATCCGTCATCCCAAAGGGGTTCCAATTTGTCTTGAATATCCTCTTTGGTCTTCAACACAATTTTTGAGCAGGAAGGAAATCAACAAGAACTAAGAATGCATAAGCGACTCAGTTTTGGATAGATGTGTGGCTAAAGATACACCATTTCTCATAATTCTGGAACTACTCCAATCAAGATTTATATGTGTGGTACAAATTTCTAGTAGAAGAAATATCAACACTGTGAACACTTGAAACTTTATTAAGCTAAATAGGAAAATGAAGACTATCTAAATTGGAAAGTACACCAAGAGACAAATCTCAAGGTTGTGTCTCTCTTAAAGATTTATCTAAAAAGTAGTCCATATGTTATCTAATTAAATAGACCAAAGGCATGAGTCACAATTAGATTAAGGCAAAAGCCTCCACGTAATCCCCTTGTTGGGGTTTAAACTTTATCCAGTAGTCAATTAATTAATTAGGTAATGTCCCGTTACCCGGTAATTAACCAATTACCCGCATAATTAAGAATTGTCACAAGTTATTTAAAATATTACTCACTTTTTACATATATTATACACCTTGCTATCATGGTCATGTGGTACCTTGTATGGCACTAGTCCACAAAATACCAAGTATTTTAGCTCGGGTCGTATTTTATCCCAACATGCAACTTGGACGAAAATTCACTTTCTTTGACTTTCTTTCCCTCTCACCTTCACGAATTTACTCATCACTTGTTTGAAATAGCATAATGCTTATAATTGCAAAATAATCTTTTCCTT
The DNA here is from genome assembly GCA_005239505.1 of Nicotiana paniculata. Classification (NCBI taxonomy): domain Eukaryota; kingdom Viridiplantae; phylum Streptophyta; class Magnoliopsida; order Solanales; family Solanaceae; genus Nicotiana; species Nicotiana paniculata. The sequence goes on along the minus strand of MDKI01288901.1, from coordinate 7,284 downwards.
GGACTGATGTTAATTTCCTTATGACAAATTTAACGTACAGTACTACAGGGTGCAACATTGTCGTAATTTAATACTGCGAAGCGTAACATCATCGTAATGTAATACTGCAAGGCATAACATCATTTCCCCCTTTGGAACATTCGTCCTCGAATGTTGACTGATGCTCTTATCATTTTAATAATGTATAGCTCTTGTGAATACCTTAATACTCTTTTTGCCATTTAGGCAGTTGTTCTGTGAATAATTCCAAAGTCCAGGGCATTCCCGCCTTTAGGCCTCTTTTCCCACGCCATGAATTGTGATCGAATTCCTTCCAATCTCGTAATTGTTGCCTCCTATCATGCAGCCTCTACGATACTGACCTTGTAAGTATTTCTATGCGACTCTTCTCTCATTTTTCCTTCAGATTTTAGCCAATCTCTAGGCTTTACTTTGTGAAAATATACAAAATTATGTAAAGCTGTCCTTTTGGGCGTCATTAGCTTTATTACATCTAAGTAGGCCATACTGTACCATAATTCTTACTTCGATTTAGTGTTGCGGAGGTCTGCTACCAAATTTCAGCTTACTCTTGTTGCTTATCCCATATGTATAAATCTATGTCCTTTGATGCTTCCTCATTACTATTCATCTTAAGAACGACGGATTAATCTCACCTCATACTTTGTGACTTTTGTCCATCCTTTGTTGATTCACTCAATATTGATCTACAATATACCACTGATAACTTGAAACCTCTTATGTAATCACTAGGGCTCATGTTGCATCGTGGAACATTTGAAGCGATTTTTCTGATCCACCTGGGGTGATACGATACTATACGTCCATACCCGTATTTCGTAGCATCCCAATGTAATTCACTTACGTGGGTATATTTGTCCTGTACAATTCTTTAAATCCCTTTATTTACCACAATTACACCCTCATTCTATTACCAGGGCATCATTCTATTTCTTCTAAATGCTACTAGTCTTAGACTCCTTTGAGTTCATTCTGGCTATACTGAGCCTTCTATAACTTAGAGAACCCATCATCTCTCTTTATTTTGATGAGCTTAATCCCAATGACTTATCCATTCCTGTCACCTTTTCACTTACCTTTTCTTATCCTAACTCATGTCTTCCTGAAACCTTGTCGATCTACCATACTTTAGCTTGCGACCTACACATATCTATTTATACTTGTTCAAAACCTCCCTTCAATTTGCTTGCACCATAGATTTCCTTATGTTATTCTGGAACATCAAGCGAGACATCACATCATCTCCAAATCTTCTTTACTCTCTTGACTAGATCTCTCGGTACTTAGAAACCATAGGCTGGAAGGTATGCTACTGATGGTGCTGCTATCATTCCTGGATATTGAATCCTAGTGCTTCTAGCCTTCTATCCGAAGCATGGACTATTTACAATCTTTTTCCTTTGAGTATCTTGTATGTTGTTCACCTTTACCTTACTTACCTTAAAATATCGCATCGTATCTTTTATCTCTTTCATGATCTCCCTTCCACATATGTATAATTCACGTCCATAACTTGAAGCTACATTATAATACTTTCACCTCTGGTGCCTGCTCCATACCGAATTCTTATGAGGCTGGTATTTTTCTAATTGGCTTTATCGTAGAGCCGTTGTAGAATATGGTCGTTGTGCTATCTCTCTTGCACCTCTAATATTAAGAGTGATTCTGCTATGTTCTCAATCATGATTCCTATAACTTCTGGGTCCAATAATCGGATTCCTGATTTACTTCATTGATGTAACTCTTTAGTTTCCTCCTTCTTTTGATTGGCCTTTATGTCAGCTTAAGTTATCTCCCAATCTGTGGTTCATGGTATTAGTTATTCTATTTATCCTTTCATGGGCGCTGAGGAATATGCATGATACAATCCTTTAAAAATTTAATCTTTCGTCTAAGTCCCGAGCTTAATTCTTTCTTCTAACATATACCATAATCTTCTATGGCTGTATATGCTTCATGTATAAAACTCCGAACCCTTAAGTGCGTTCATAGCGTAACCAACTCTGGATCATTGATCAGATCATTTCTTTCGTTCCATATTAGCTTTCTTTCAATGTATGCTATGACTTTTCCTACTCCTTCTGTCCCTTGTTACGTCCATACTTAAATTTTCTTAGTGCCCACACATGCTAGAGTTTTCGTGCAACTCATATGATCTCGAATATTACTTATAATTTTACTCCCCGTTCATTAGCCACGGTAGGTGCCACTTTCCTTTGGAGTGATTACTATGTTGTTGTGAGATTGTTGTTACATGACCATTTCCTCTTTCGGTCGTTGTGCTTAGATTGAGGCCTTCTTCCTTATTTCCTCAGCTAGTCTTACATTGTAGTACTTAGGGAGAACCCTTGACTTACATAAAGTTGTGAGCTTATAACGGACCTTTGATGTCCTTCCTTGCCTATAATCATCTGTAGTTTCTTACCTCCGTGTCCTTGTGCTTGTAGGGTTGCTTCTGAACTGATATTTTGACTGTCTTCCTAGAGATACTTTCTTTTATCCCCGTAACACTCATATAATACCTTTAACTACCCCGACTCCTATTTGAATACATCTCAAGTATTATAATGACATTACTACGAGGCTGAATTCTCCATGTTGGGGTTTACTACATTTATCTTTTATGATCTGCTGATTTGTCTGTATCCTCTTGTCTAGCCATAGTTAGGCTCTTCTTGAATCAATTACTTACTACTTGTTGGCCAATTCTCGTATCAATATTCCGCGTAATCTTTCTTGGGTCATTTCCTTTGACTTAACTTACCTCTCGCACTAGCTCCTTATTAATCAATAATATCTCGGGCAGGAATCCTTACTTTCTCTCCTTGGCATCGTGTTTGCATAATACTTTGGTATCATATCTGTAGGCTTTGAATAAGTGCAATCTCATCCCTTTTTCATTTTATCACATTCTTCCTTTACCATTCCATAATTACTAGAACCACTTAACTCTGACTTAATGCCACTTCACTCCATATCCCCCCCCCCTTTAGGGGAGTACTAAGATTTAGTGCTATGATAATCTACATATAGACATTTTACCTCTTCATCTTTGGCGTATTTTCACATCATCGATGACCCTTACTCGCCTTGCGGCAATCCTTCTGTACCAAGGATAATGAAATTTCTTACTTACGAGGGTGACACTTAGCGTAGCTGGCACATACAATATTTTAAGCTTAATTTTGCTCATATTTCTTGCTTTAGGGAAATGTCTCCTTGAATGACCATTCTCTGAATTTTATCATGGATCATCTTCTGTTGTCCATTGTATTATCGTCGGAACAAAATCTTAATTTCTCATGATGTCGACAATTATCAAATCACTCAGCCCCTAATTCATGTTTAGTTTATCTTGTTAACCAGCCCATACTGATTGCTATTATCCTGAGGTTTAACTTTTTCCTTCCGGTAGTTGTGTTAGAGTCACGAACTTATTTCTCAAAGTGAGGATATGACTTTATAGCTATACTCTTTTGTTGTCTCAAGGCCTGTCACCTCTCGTATTTCCCTTCACTTGACTATAGGCTCTGTAATACTGTCATTTTTTATCTACCGTTGTCATCCATGTATCATGTCTTACTCATAATGCTCCATTAATTCTCTTCTTATTTCTTGCTAACATTTATGTCAATCACTTTATTCCAAAAACTTCGACAAGACATTCTTTCGCATTTTAGCTCCCATATGGCATAACATAGATCGGTGTGGCCAATTGTACATACCTCTGTTATTGTTCAAGGTAACTCAAAAGGCTTATATTCCTCTGCCTGAATTGTAAATACTAATAATTCTTCATTAACTCGGCGCCTCATACCCTTCTTCATCTTGCTCCTTTTACTTGTTGAAACATGTGTCTGTCTTCTGAATCTCTCATTGCCTTTCACCAGAGGAGTGGATAGATATCCTTGCCTTAAGTTTACTTATCAATTGTCTTACACATCTTAGTATACACATGATCTGCTGAATACCCCATATTTATCCATCATAAGCATGATGCAAAAATTGAGTTCCTCCGACTCAACTCTTCCACAACTAAATCTCTTACCAACCATCTTTCTGGAAATTGAGTTCTTACAACTGAGCTTTACCACACGACCTAGAGTAAGAAGAAAGAGTGACAGTCCTAAATTCCCTGTAGCCTCCTGCTTATAAGTGTGGTGCACGACACTCCCATAAACAAGACTACTAGACACGGCTTGTAGACTCCCTAGGATAGAACTGCTCTGATACCACTTTTGTCACGACCCAAACTGATGGGCCGCGACGGGCACCCAGTACCTTACTCAACTGGGTACCAACATAACGTATTATACTATCGTAGATAATTAAGCTATAAGGCTGCTGTGATATAAGTAAAATACAATGAGAGATACCAACATATACATAAGACATACAGACCTATAAGACCAAATATCCACTTGTATACTTAACATATCTCTACAAGCCTCTGAGAGTACATAAATGTCATAAAGGTCGGGATAGAGTCCCGTCATACCAAACAATACATGTCTAAATCAGACTAAACAAACAAGCGACTCTGAAGCAAATGGAGCGCCCCGACATCTTCCGCTGACCTGATAGCCTACTTGGAGGGCTCTCGACCTATCTATCGGGACCTGCGGGCATGAAATGCATCGTCCCCAGGAAAAAGGGACCTCAGTACGAATAATGTACCGAGTATGTAAGGAAGATAAATAAATACGTAAGAGACATGGATGACATATAGAGTACATGACTCAACCTATAAGTCTGAATAACGTTGTAAATAATGAAATATTTTTAGCGTCATGAATATGCGTATGAAGTTATGTCGTGCATAGGTACATGTTTCATAACATCATCAAGCCTCTGAGGGCATCCCATCATATCATCTCGGCCACTGTGGGCAAATCATCATCGTATACCAGCTGATCATGTGGTGGTGCGTATATAACGCCATAAACTTTCCCATATCCCATATACATATATATACATACATACATACGCGTATATAACACCGTTTGAATATAAATACATATATACGCGTATATAATGCCGTTTGAACCATATTTCAGCCACCGTGGGCAACATCATCATCATATACCAGCTGATCAGGTGGTGGTGCGCATATAATGCCGTAACCTTTTCTCATATCCCATATACATATATTTACATATATACGCGTATATAACTCCATCGGGTCATGGGTCAATGTGCATATGTAAATGCATGAAATGTATATGAAATACGTCAATAAAATCTCTCGGTGCGTCATAAGGCCATTATGCCTCTGATTAATATCATGAAATAAACTTTACCAAAATACGTATTTTCGAGACCCATGAACAAAATATAATAATAATTCACATGGGTAATTAAGAATATAGACACCTCTAGTATTTCTATGAATAAAGTAATTTATGGAAATGTAACGACCCGGCCGGTCGTTTCGAGAATTTAGCCCTGTTTCCCCCATTTCTGCTTCATTTTATGTGGTTCAACTTCATTTATGTGTGTTGGGTCAGTTGGTTCGGGTTCAGAGTGGTCATGGTGAGCATTGAGGCAATAAGTCTCTCAAGGTAGCCTAATAGTTGAGAAAGTCAACAGAGATTTGACTTATTAGTGAACGACCTCGAAATGCAGATTTTATGGCTTGGCTAGTTTCGTTAGGTGATTTGGGTCTTAGGAGTGTGTTCACAATATTTTTGTGATGTCCGGTGTAGAATTAGGCTTGAATTGGCAAAAGTTAGTTTTTGGCGATTTCCGGTCGGCAGTGGAAAATAGGCTATCGGGGTCGAAATGGAATTTCGAAAGTTGGAACAAGTTCGTAATGTCATCTTGGATATGTCTGCAAAATTTCAGGTCAATCGAAGGTGTTTTGGTTGGTTTCGGCGTAGTTGGCGAAATTTGGAAGTTTCAAAGTTCATAGGCTTGAATTTGATGTAAATTTGGTGTTTTTGTGTTGTTTTTAGCATTTCGAAGGCTCGACTAAGTTGCAATAATGCTATGGGGTGTGTTGGTATGTTTGGTTGGGGCCCGAGGGACTCGGGATTGACTTTGGATTGTTGGCAGGGTTTTTGGACTTGGGAATTTGCAGCAATAGCTGCTGGTGTGAAAGTTCTGGCGTTGACCGCACCTGCGGTCGGGGAGCAGCAGGTGCAATGTCGCAGGCGCGATGGGAGGAGCGCATGTGCGAAAAGGCTAGGATGGGGATTTTTCCGCAGGTTCGATGTCTTGGCACTGGCCGTACGTGCGGAATTTGGTCGGTTGAGTGGGATTCCGCAGGAGTGCACCTGGGACTGCATGTGCAGGTCCGCAGGTGCGACTAAATGTCCACAGGTGCGGAAATGACTGGCAGAACAGTATATAAAGGGCCTCCGTGAAATTTATTTCATTTCACCATTTTTGCATGCGGGAGGAGCTCTTTTGAAGGCAGATTGGAGAGGGGATTTATGATTCTTCAGTGAAGGTAAGTTCTCGGGTTATTATAATTGTTTCTATGCTATTTTAATTCGGATTAGTCTTGTATTTGGAGGATTAAAGTAAGAATAGTTGGAAAATGGGAGGAATGAGTTGGGAATTTCTTTTGGCAAATTTAGTAGGCAATTGTGGTCTGATTTTGATGTTCTTGGTATGTACAGTCTTGTGGGAGGATAAGGGTTCTTATGATGAAAATTTTATCGGATTCCGAGACGTGGTCTCGGGGCTCGGGGCTTGGGTTTGGCCGAATTTCGAGATTCTTGTATAAATTGATAATTTTTTATTGGGTTGTGTTTCTTGAGTATATATTAATGATGTTGAACTGTTTTTGGCTAGATTCGGAGCAATCGGGAGCCAATTTGAGGGGCAAGAGCATCACATATTAGTGTTTTCGCCTGGTACATGTAAGTAATGTGAGCATGTGATTTTTACTCGCCATATCGTCCTATAAAAATCCCAATAAATCAATTGATTTTATGAATATTGGTTGATCTTTCAGTAATTAATTGTGAATTATTTGCATTGTTTGCATATCCACAATTCATCTTTCAAAATCACTGAAAATTTTGCATTATGAAGTTATTAGTTGTAATTAATTAAATAATAGACAAATGACGAGTATTTAACGTAATGTAGTTTTTAATAACTAATTACTATAAAAATTAATCATTTTATTCGATAAATCATAGATTTAATTAAGAATATATAATTGGTTGCTTTATTCTTAATTAATATGTAAATATATGAAAAATAAGTTTTGAAATTAATTGCTACATTTTTTGATTAAGTTAGAGTTTAATT
>MDKI01195627.1:0-13115 GCA_005239505.1 Nicotiana paniculata | reverse complement strand
GTTTCACATCAAATCTCATTTTCAAAAACCTTTATATTTTTCAAAAAATAATTTTCTTCAAAACTTTGTTTCTCGGACTTGGCACCTCGGACTTCGATTCCGGGCATACGCCCAACTCCCATATTTTAATCACGGATTCGGGTCTGTTTACCAAAAATATTGACCAAAGTCAACTTTATTCAAATATTAATTATAAAATCATCATTTTATCAATTTTCCACATAACGGCTTCCCGGCTACGCGCCCGGGCTGCGCACGCACATCAAGGTGAGATAAAAGGAGGCTTTCATGATCTCGGAACACAGATTTAGCTAAAAGTACACGGAATGACCTTTTGGGTCATCACAGTTTTTCATGTTCAGAACATACGGTGAACTCCATAGTAGCTACTTTCTCCTTTGGATATTTTGAAAGTACAAATTTCAGTATTGAAAAAATAGTTAAAAGTTGTTAGTTCATTAATTAAACTAAAAAATACTAATTAAGCTTAATTGCTCGGATGACCAAAGAAAGTAATATAATTTCCAACTGACTACAAATGCAGTGTCTGAACTAAAGAATTCAAGCATGACGCCCTTGTGTTCCTTATGTTATCCTTGGGATAACATTATGTTGCACCGTGGTCGAAATTTGAATTCTGATATTGCTAATCACAGGATATGACAACAAAATGATATATTTATCCTCCCCAAAGTTTTTTTTAAGTCTTAAAAAACAAAGTTAAAATTTGAGTTAAGAGTATTTCAAATAGTATAAAAGTAAACACGTTTTGGAATATACAATGATATTTTTATTTTTAGTCTAATATTAATGACATCTACTAATAAAAAAATATCCACTAAATAATTTCGTTCTTATTTAATCCCCATATTGTAATTCATGCAGTATAATTTCCATATAACTATGTGAACTAATGACTCCTAAGATTACACTTCTTTCTACGAGCAGTAGTTGAATAAATTTACATAGTGCACTATTTATATACAATTTTAATTTTAAATCATTTTAGTTTTAATTATTCAAGCAATTTATGTGTTTCCCTTGAAATTTCTATCTATAAGTTTAATTTATTATAGATTTTTTCTGCATTTATGATTCAACGTTACTAATTAAAATAATAACTGCTAAACAATTTGTGAATTCTTCAAATAAAATTAGTTAATTTGCAAAAAATGAGTTGCTCAGCATATCATTTATTTCACATATAAATCATTAGTCTTTATTATATTAGAGTAGCATGTAAAAAAATTAGTTAGAAACGCAGTGAGTACACATTAGGGTAATAAAAGTAATGGTAATATTTGAAGTTTGATTTTTAACAAGTACTTGCCATTCATTACTTCTAAATTCTAATTTGTTTGTAGCTATAATAGGCAACATAAGCCTAGGGAGGAGAAAGTTCTCTCAGTGTGACCACATGTCCACTGTAAAATGTCTGCACAATAAAAGAAAAGCAAAAGAGCTAAAGTAACACCCTATATGAACCAATGAAAATAACGAATTCAGTTTGAAAAAAATTGTAATTTCAAAAATGCCCTATTGCCACGCAGGCATATTTACGGATAGTAACACATAAACAATTGACTGATGGAGTGGTCAATAAATTCGTTAAACTTCTATAGATTTACAGGGCAGGGTGATACAAAATACAGATTTCAGTTAAGTAAGAGTTAAATATCTTACCTAGATATCATTAGGACCAAAATCATTATCTGTAATCAATTTTAGGGACTAAAAGGCTAATTTCCTAAAAATATTTTACATCTTTCCAAAAACTTATCAAGGAAAGACAGCACATTGGATTACATGCGACCGAATGCATAGGATACTAATCCACAAATTTGTCATCTTTATAATTAAACTACTCGGTCCTGATCCATATCGCCATGATAAGACCTCCACCTTTGCTTCTCTGACTCTCCATTTACATTACATCACCCCCTGACCCCTTCTTCTTTTCTTCTTCTAACTTTTACCCCTTTTCTCCGTCATCTTCTCTGTATCAGTTGCTCTTTTTTCGCCATTGTACATGTCTGGTTAGTTATATTCAGATTTGACCTTTACCCCATTTTCTCTTTTGCTCTGATTCAGTTACTATACTATGTTGAACGCACCTTTAGTACTTTCTTTTGTACTTTTATTATCATTTCCACTGCTTTTCCTCTTCGCCCCACGAGTTCTTCCACACAAACACTCCGATAAAATCTCCCTCACCGATGATATCGACGACCACGCTCTCTTCCGCCGCGCAACCCTTAATTCCATCCACAAACGCGGTGGCGGTGGCGGAGGCGGAGTTAGGGCTGTCTCCCGCCTTGGCACCACTAATCCCCGCCGCAAAATCGCATTTCTCTTCCTCACTAATACCGATCTCCATTTCGCGCCTCTTTGGAAACGGTTCTTCGCCGGCCACGAAGATTCGTTTAATATTTATGTTCATGCGGATCCTTCCAGTAAGGTCACTTCTCCCGGCGGCGTTTTTAACGGCCGTTTTATCGCCGGGAAGAAAACTCAACGCGCCTCCCCTTCCCTCATCTCCGCCGCTCGCCGCCTCCTAGCCACTGCCATCCTAGACGACTCCTCAAATTCCTACTTTGCCCTCGTTTCTCAACAGTGCATTCCTCTCCACTCTTTCAACTTCGTTTACAGTTCTCTCTTCTCATCGACTCAGTTCCCGGCTCACCGGAGCTTCATCGAAATACTCTCCGGCGAGCCACAGTTATGGGACCGATACATCGCCAGAGGGGAAAACGTTATGCTACCAGAAGTGTCGTTCGATCGTTTTCGGGTCGGGTCGCAGTTTTTTGTATTGAACCGAAAGCATGCTAAAATGGTAATCAGGGACAGGAGGTTATGGAGGAAGTTTAAACTGCCGTGTTTGAACAAGGATTCGTGTTATCCGGAAGAGCATTATTTTCCGACCCTTTTGTCGATGGAGGATCCGAATGGGTGTACCCATTACACTCTTACTCGGGTCAACTGGACGGGTAGTGTGGGTGGCCACCCGCACACTTATAACCCGCTCGAGATCTCACCGGAGCTTATTTACAAGCTCCGGGAACCTCTTGCTCGAGCTCACTGGGCGGGTAGTGTGGATGGACACCCGGATGCTTATGACCCGCCCCAGATCTCACTGAAGCTCCGGGAATCAAATAACACGTATTCACACTTGTTTGCGAGAAAATTTTCGCCCGATTGTTTGAAGCCGTTGATGGATATAGCGGATAAGGTCATTTTCCGGGAGTAAATGGAGCCTGGTAAGTATTTTTATTTATAGTTAGTTTATTTCTTATTTATTTTGCTTTTTGATTGTTAGATTTACTATGGTAGTTTTCTTGGCAATGTCTTAATTGGTTTAGAGAATTCATTAATTTAACTCTATGCGTGCCAACTTAAAGTGAGGAAAACATATCAATCAACTATTTTTATGTGTTGAGTGAAATAGTTAGATGTGGATTAGTTACTTTGTGGAAATCTGAAATAGTTGAGGGACGCTCAAACTGGTATACTTTCTTAAGCCGAAGGTCTATTAATGATCTGTTTCTTTACCTCCACAAGACAGGGGTAAAGTTTACGTATAGATCCTCTTCGCACCTCACTTGTAGAATTACATTGTTGTTTGCTATTGTCGTCATCATCATAATTTTATCAAATTTAGTGGTGGGGTTGGATTGATTTAGTAGTCACATCTTATGGTTGTGTTAGCCGGATAAAAAGCAATATTTTTCGACCTGTAGTGTTATGAATAACCTTATTTTATATCTTTGTGAGTTTGGAACTGTTACAACTTACAAGGTGGTCGCAAAAGTTGCCGGAAAATGCGTTTTAGTTAATTGTATTCTGTTGGTGCTCAAAATGAAATTTCAAATATTAGGATAATATTTGCATCAGATGACGTGTCAGTCAAGTCAAGCTTTAGTTTTTCTAATATTTTCGAGTTCTCGATCCAGCCTACAAAAGATTTGAGCCAATGCTTTTTGGAAAAGCTTATCATTCAACATCAGTAATTGGATACTTTAATGCCTGTTCAAATCTGAGCCATTCCATCATTATTCCAATAACTTTGTTATGTATTCATCGTTTTGTTTTATGTTTGATATAAGCTTCTTTTGATATAATTTATGGGACAGATGCCTCAACTTTCTTCCTAGTATAGAAGGGTTCCAAAATGATCTTTGTAGTTGGCGGAATTACCATCTAGTGTTAGACACCAAGCTAAGCAAATTTAACTCTAGTATCTAAAAACTATAAAATGAGCGACGATAAAGTTGTCTTCATGTGACTCATAGGTTACGAGTTCGAACCGTGAAAGTAACCACTAACGCTTGCATTAGGGCAGTCTACGTACATCATTACCCTTGGGGTATGGCCTTTTATCAAACCCTAAGTGAACATGGTATGCCTTGTGCATTGAATTGCTCCTTTTACCTAAAAAGTAAAGTGAGAATATGTATCATGTATGAAAAATTCGTAATATGTCGCTAGTTGTTATCAATTTGGTGTAAACACATGATATGATTTATCTTGCGGAATAGTTTATTTCAACTGTTCCTTGAGTCAATGGTGTACCAAAAACAATTTCTCTATCTTCATAATTAAGTAGGGGTAAGGTTTGCGTATACATTACTTTCTTCCGACCCCACTTGTGAGATTGAACTGGATTTGTTAGTTTAACCAATTATTTTAATAGATGGGAATAGTGTTTTGTCTTGTTGAATGATATTTTTATTGGATGTGGCATATGGGTATCTCAACAAGTCTTGACTCACGAACTGTTTATTTTTTAAATTGTTTTGCAGGTGGGATTGGAATCTTATTGAAGCAATGAAGAGACAGAGGCGCAAGCCAAAAGCTCTTTTGTAGTAATAAACAAATAATGATGCATGTTTGTTGTGGTCTTATGTACAGAAGACAAGACAGGATAAGGTGTGAAATAGTGGTTGTGGAAATTGGTCATAAACTTGAAAAAAAATTAGGGGTGTGGGCTTAGAGTGGAGTTCCCAAAAGGGTATTTCAAGGAAAATTTGAGCAAAAAGTAGCAACTGGCTCATTGCTCTTTTTTTTTTTTTCTCTTTTTCCCTTCTTTTGTTCCTAAAAAGAAAAAAAGATAAAGTCTCCCGTTTGCTCCCCCTTCTACTCTTACCTTTGTTGATTTCTTGTATTGCAGTTTTCCTCGTGTTAATGATAGCTTGCAGTTGGATCAAAATATAGGATCCTTCGTCCTCTCTATTTACTCTTGTTTTTATTTTATACCGTTTGGTAAATTTGGAGTTTTTCTCGTAGTGTCGGGCTTTATCTATTGGTTAATGTTTTGCTTTTCATCTATTTTCTTATTCTTGTGATGCTGTTATCTTTTTCTATGGCTTTTATTGATAGTACCAATATATTATCTCTTTTCGTCTTCTTGAATCGAGGGTGTATCGGAAATAGTCTCTCCACCCCTCGAGGCAAGGGTAAGGTTTGCATACAAACTATACTCTTCAGACTCTACTACTGAGATTTCACTGAGCCCTTATTGTGGTAATTGGAGTTTACTTTGGTGAAGCGCCATACTTTGATTTACGTTTTCAACCTATGAAATTTTATTTATGTGAATGATCACTTATATTCCTACCAAGAGGCTAAAAATTGGTCAATTGTCCAATTCACGCATGACAAAAGAGAGCTAAAACTTGGGACCCATATATGGCAACAAGTTGAGACAGAGACAACTTGGGACAAGCGCTACGATACTCACCTCAGCCTTTCTAGCGCATTAGTTACTAGATTCATTCAGTGACAGCCTTAGGATATATATAGTTGGATAAGCTCATTATCCAAATAAATTGGACTATGTGTATGAACAATATGGAGTGTTTTTAGAAAGAATTACATCCTATGTCAATCGGTTCAATCTCATTATTAAAAAGAGCCCATATTTTAAAATTTTACCCTACATAACCCATTTTACATATAATGTGTAAGAAAGTTTTCATCAGCTAACCTAGTGTGAAGAAGAAAAATGGACAGTCTCCTTTATCCATTTTCTTTTCTTTCCTCAACTTTCAGACGAAGTCAATCAAAAGGCCGCCGGCAAAGTTAACGATGTCATCGGAAAATAAATCTTCGGCAATGGATAACCTCCTTTACCCATTTTTTCCTTCAATTTTCTAGGTGAAGAGGTCAACGATAAAGTCAATGAGGTCATCGGAGAATGAATTCCTGGTGGTCAATAGCCAGTTTTTACCCACTTTATGTTGTTTTTATTCCACCAGAAAAGATTTCACTTAAAATTGAATCATTTTTGTGTTTTAACAAATGATTTGCTCTGGCGTTGTATTCAGACAATTTTCATGTTAGTCAGCTTTTCAAGTTAGAAGTCCGCCATTGAAGGCCATTTGAAGCTTTGCTTTTGAAAATAGAATTTTTTGAGTTTGTTAGTTGTTTGGATTGGGTGTTGTTCCAATTAATTAAAATATAAAGAGGAATTTAAAATTTAAATTTGAAGTGATTTGGAGTAGATTTGAGCAAAATTTGAGTTAAATTTCAGAAAAGATGTAAGGAAGAAGACGAAGTAAGTTTTTTGTATAATAATGTTCGAGTGTAGAAACCCACCTTATACACTATTATACACTTTTATACACATTTATACAAGCGTCTGTAGACGAACTTCTTCCACGATTTTCAGTTGCAATTCTTGTTCAAAACCAGTCCAAATCTCCATGAAATGACTTCAAATTTTATATACAACTTCCTTATACTATTTCTAACAAGTCTAAATAACACCCACTCCAAATTTCTCACAAAATCAAATTCAAAATTTAAACCCACATATTTAAGCTTGTTAAAAATCTAATTTTCACTACCCAAATAAATTTTGTTTGTTGAACTAATATTTGAGTCACAGTTACTGATTCGAATATTAATTTAAATACTTGAGGAATCCTTTTTAAAAATTAAATAGTAATTTTGAGAACCTATTGGAGTTGGATGTTGAGTTTTAACCTATTATTTTTGGGCTAGTTGATTGTAAATTGAAATATGGACTATAAAATTGAAAAGCAGGGAGCCCAATTATTCTAATATGAAATTTTCCCTTTTTAATATTAGGTGATGAATGGGTGGGTGATTCATCAGTTACACATTAGGCTTTAACCCACCCTAAGTTACAGTCTTTTTTAGGGTGAATTTTAAAAATATCTAGATTTATAAGTGGTAATCAAAAAATAGCCACAGTTTTAAAAATAATCGAAATTTAGTCACTTTTTATGTAAAGATAAATCTGGACGAAAACACTGTTGAAAATCCGGAAAATATTCCAGCATAATATATTGGAGTTTCAGTATAATATAATGGACTTCCAGTATAATATACTGGAAGTTCATACACAGGTGATCCAATCTTCAGTATATTATGCTGGAACTTTCCGTGTGTAGGAGTTCCAGCATAATATGTTGGAAGGTCATACACAGGTGCACCATTCTCCAGTATATTATGTGGGAACTTTCCGGATTGTAGTAAAATAGTGATTATTTTTTAATAACTTTGCGAACGCTGCCAAAAATTGGCTAGCCCATGCTATATTCACACTTTTTAGGCCAAATTGTGGCAACTCCTCTTAATACAAAGTGTAATTTAATCCAGTTACTTAAGTTTAAATGGCAATAATTTGAGAAAGGTTATGATATAATCCCATATATCTAATTTTGAAAGCCAAATTTTCGAATCCTTGACTTGTTTCTTAAATTGGAACTCATGCAAATCTTTTATTTTATTTGTATTATATCATCGTGATTTAGCCTCCCGATTATAAATGTGTTGAACTAGATGACTTATTACCAATAACAAATAATTACATCATTAAATTTGTACGAGAAAAGTCCATTTAAGAAGTTTTGTATTTCTCAAATTATGTAAATACCTGATGTAGATAAATTTTTATCAAACCTGAACACCCAATATGAACGAAAGACAATACAAAAGACAATACAAAGATAAAATTATTTATTAAGACTAAATTATAGATTAAAATAACAATTTACTTAATTGATGAGGGTGGGTGTAGTAGTTAGCATGTGTTATTAAAAAAAAGGTATATCTTCTTTTGGCTTAAATTTATACTATCACAATTGATTTGTTAAATGTTTACTGATTAATCAAGATTTCTTCAGACTCAAAGAAAGAAATTATATTGCCAATTTTAAAATAAGCAGTGTGACCAAATGAAAGGGAGTGGTAGTTGACAAATAGAAAGTTCTGAGTGATAGAAATAATAAATAACGACAAGTGGTTCATTACTTCA
The DNA here is from genome assembly GCA_005239505.1 of Nicotiana paniculata. Lineage (NCBI taxonomy): Eukaryota > Viridiplantae > Streptophyta > Magnoliopsida > Solanales > Solanaceae > Nicotiana > Nicotiana paniculata. Next base: position 4,834 of record MDKI01195627.1, on the reverse strand, counting down.
AGTAAAGCAAATAAATTTAATAAAAATAACACTAAGGAATTGGGCATAGGAGGACCTAAGGAAATTTTTTTTTAAAAATTTCTGATTGACTTTCAAAACATTTGGAACAATTAATGCAACTTTCTAATTTGCCAAATTGGGAAGTTAATTATTCCCTCAGTCTCATATTATCAGTCGAGATTACTAAAAATAATTGTCTTAAAAGGTCTAAAAATGCCACTCAACTTATAGTAATGGCCTATCGATGCCATCCGTCAAAAGCTCGCTCTTTCCATGCCATTACCGTTAAACATTTGGCTCATTTATGCCATTATTTGACTAACAACTGAATTTTTTCTTTTTTAAATATTTATAATTAATGAATAGACCCACATTTCCACGTGTCTGTTCATTATTGGTCCGACTTTACCCCTGCCCTACATTAGTTTTAACCTTGGTTAGGTGTATTAACCCAAACCTAACCCGGTAAAAACAAACCCAAGTTATTAACCCAAGAGATACAATGTTGCGAAATAAGAGCAAAATAAGCATTATTTGGGTCATCGAGCAGCGCGTGAGCAAGAAGGCGGCGCGTGGCGGAAATGAGCGTCGGCGATGAGCGTTAAGTTCTCTTCGAATGTATAAATCTATCAGTAAAAACACCGGTTGGAGGTGTGATTTTCACTGTAGGGTCAGTGTGTATGTAGATATTATACGGATGCGGATCAGAAGCATTGAAGAATTTGTGCCATAAGGATTCGAAGTGTAAACCGGAGTTTGTTAGGAACAAAAAGGCGATTTTGGGGCGGCGGAACCTAAACGGAATTTGTTGGAGGGACGTTTATGAGAGGGTTTTCTAAGGAAAGTGGAATCGGCGGAGATGCCTTTGTGAAAAAGGGAAAGATCGTCGAGTAACCAATTTCGGTTAGGTTGGGTTAAAAACAGAGTTGAGTTAATAATTTGGGTTAGGTTGGGTTAATAATTTGGGTATGTTTTAATGGCTTGGGTTTGGGTAAATGTACCTAACCAAGGTTAAAACTAATGTAGGGCAGGGTAAAGTCGGACCAATAATGAACAGACACGTGGAAATGTGGGTGTTTAACCAAAGAATTAGACTCTTTGACTAAAGCTTATTTTTAATATGAATACAGGTTACTGATAATCAAGATAATGAGAAAAATGAGTAATAAAAAATATTGCAGAAATAAATGATCGATGTTGATTGTATTCGAGAATCAGATGCCTTTACAAGTTGTATTCCCCTCCCTTATATAGGAGATTCTTATAACGTACGGTTCTTGCTATGGCTACTCATTAATGACTAATCATGACATTAATAAGGCGTTACAAAGGATAACGGTAATTGGGGTTCAGTTACATAACGTTCGAGTAATCAATTGTGGGTCCCTGAATCTGCTCGTAGCTTTGTCTAGATTCATTCTGACCGTGCCTCTCTCCCGTTTTGATCAAGTTGAGTTTCCTGTGGCTGATAAGTTAGTGGGTTTACTGAACCGTGCCTCTTTGTACTGTATCTCTTCAAGGAGTCACGTCCAGCTGTCGCGTTTTCTTGTGTCTACGTGATTAGCTGAGTTGTCAAAAGTTGTCTTACGTGTGAAACTCTTTTTTTACCAATACAGATAGTCCCTCCACTTACCATATATTTAACGATTAATATTTGGTAAGTGGATATTCATTTATGGCGGGAATATTTTTCCGCCTCTTTTCCTTGAATCATTGTATCCTTCTCTGCACCATAGGCGTCATTTGTCACTTCCATTTAATGCTCAAACCACGTGTCCTTTTCGGAGTGGTTCTGCATTTACTCAACACCTTTTAGGGCTTTTTGCGGCTGTAACAGTCCCGAAGTGACATCGTCAATTATGACTTTTCATCATTATTTTCCTTTTTTCTTCATGTTTGACGGTTGTCTTCAAGTATAAAATCATGTTTTCTTTTCTTTGCTTCCACGAAACACTTTTCTAACTTTGTCTTTTGTAAAGAACTTTCTTCTTTGCCTTTGTAAACATGTCTTCTTCAAACCAACCTCAAAGAGTAATAGATATTGAAAGTTTAGCGCCTTCTTCTGCTCCGACTAGGAGTCGGAGGGGTGGTAGACTTAGAAGTCTAGGATCCACTCCTTCGAGGGGCTCTTCTTCTTCTCAGATAGTTCCTTCTCCTTCCACTAGATCTCTATTTTCTCCGAGATTTTGGGTTTCTCGGTCTTTGTCTAGAGGTAGAGGCGAACGCCTTCGTGAACCTGGAGTCGATGAAATTGTCCCTGCTGAGTTTGTTTTCGCTAGGGATAGTCAATTTCTTGTAGATCAATCTTCTTCTCTTGATAGTGTAGAAGGATATCCAACCCTTATAACTGAGGGTCAGATTTCCCTTGTTCGTAGGGAGTGCTTTTGGAAGTCTGACTTTCCTGTCTATATTCCGAATAGTAATCAAAGAATAACGTCTTACAAGACGGGATATTCTTTTGTTTATACGTATCCTTTCACTTTAGGGTTTAGACCCCCCATTGACCCAGTTATAATTGAGTTTTGCCGTTTTTACAATATCTGCTTAGGACAAGTTGGCCCGCTTGTGTGGTGAGTTATCGCATGCCTTAGGAGTTTGGCTTCTTTAGCCTCGTTCCTTTTACCTTCAACCATCTTATTCACCTCTACTTCCCTACCTTATTTCGTGAAGGGGTTTTTACTCTGACTGCTAGAAGCAAAAGAGTGTTGGTAACCCCTGGGAAACAATAAGGATAGAGGTTGGTACCTCCGGTATGTTGTTGTTCCCACTGCTGGTTTAGTGGGTGAAGAAAATCTTTCCTTCCCTGAGAAGTGGAATCGCGCATGTGAGCATGCTTTAGCTTGCATTTACTTTTTCTTGTTTTGACTTGAGATATTTTATTTAACACCATATCTACTTATTTTCCTTTTCTCAGCAATCATGAATACTGTTGAGAATGTCTCTGGTATTCGTGATTGGGTAGAAAAATTGTTATCTGTTGCTTCTTCAGAAGAAAGATCTTGGAAGTACCTCGCTGGGAGGTATGGTTGGAAAGTAAAGACCCACGGTAAGTGAATCTTTTGTTCTTGCTTCTTTCCTTACTCGAGTCTCTCTTTTTTTTTGGTCGTTTAACTTTTTTCCCTTTTTAATAGGATTCTCTGCTCGTGGGATGTCTGCTTCCTCTATCCTGAAGATGTCCTTGGCTCAAGCCCAGGAAATTATTGTTGGTTCATCTTCCTCGAAGAGGAAGATTAGTAAGTCTCATTCCATATAGAAAGAGGAAGAGGGTGCTTTAGTGCACAGGCCACGGAGAAGGCGAATGGTCTTAGATGATGAGTCTACTGCCTCAACCTTGCCTCCCGTGTCTGTGATTGAGCCCCATGTCTTTGATGATGTTTTGCATTCCCCTATTCACGGCGGTATTGATCTTGCTCCTGACGACGTCCCTTTGGCTGATGTCTTTCCTGCTTCTTTGAGAGAAGCTATTTCGTCTATTCCTTTGGCTATCTCAACTTTTGCTGCTGCTTTGCCTGTAACTTCTTCAACTTTTCAAATTTCCGTGCCGGCTTCTTTGCCCGTGGATTCTCCAGCTCCTCAACCTTCCATGCTTGTTGCTATTCCATCTCTGCCTGCTTTCATGACTTCCGTTAAGGAAGTAGGGTCTTCCAGCAGAGAGATGCGGCAGGTGGTAATAGAGGTTCCAGCTGAGGGAAACCTTTTCAAAAAGACGGGTGAGCCTAAAGTGTGGCTCAAGCCTTTGATAGGTCCCGCCGAGAAAGAAAAGCTAGCTAGCCACGGTGCTCTTACATGGGCCAATGAGGTCGTGCATACCTCTTTGAAGGTTTGGTGTAAGTTATCCTCTTTCACTCTCGTATATGAAATTTACCATATCTGGATGGTTTATTTCTTGTAGATTAACCTTATAGGCATGGAGCTTATGAAGAGGATTTCAAACACAGACCAAGAGACAAGAGAGTTGCAGGCAGAAGTTGATAATTGGAAAGCACAATATGATAGCCTAAGGATTGACATGGACGCTTTAGAAGAGGAAAGGATTACCTTAAAGCGGCAGATGAGACTTATGGCAGCAGAACTAGTAGTGGAGCGAGCTTCTTGTAGTCAAGCTGACAAAGATAAGAGTGTTCTGGAGTCTTCATTCGCGGAGCAGCTGTCCTGTGTCTCAATGGAGGTTAGAGACTTGAAGAACTTGCTGGGACAGAAGGAAGAATACTTAGGCGAGCTTGTGCAATCACTCACTCGTACTCAAGAAGATCTTCGAAGGGCTTTAGACAAAGCTCAAACTTTAGGGGAGTCGATTGTTCCATTAAGGGCTTCTCATGAAGCTGCGGAGGCGGAGAAGGACGGGTTGAGGGTTGAGCTTCAAGTGTGGGCACAAGATTATGAAGATTTGGAAGAGGTGGCTGCTGTCGATGTGAGCTGGGCGTATATGAATTCGTGCCTTGACACATTGATGGAAAGGAGTCAAGAGGGTTTTGACCTTAGTGCTGAAATAGCCAAAACTAAGGAAGTCATGGAGAAGGCTCAACAGGGTCATAACCTCTCTTCACCTGATGGTGAGATTCCAGCCGCTCATGCCTCTTCATCCTCAGTTGCTCCCGCTCTTTCTGCCTCTGAAGTCAACCCCTCTCTTGAAAAGATCTAGTTGGTTTATCCCTTTTTTCTTTTTCTTTGTATCAATTGGTGGTTACCTCCAGTCCCATCGGGGGTAAATTTGGATTTCCTTTAAGTCCCCAAATGATAACGTAGGGGCACCACAATAAATATAAAAATTTTATACGGCTAAGTATAAGTTAATACTTAGTTTTAGTCGTTTTTAATATATAAATGTTAGTTC
>MDKI01114992.1:0-20775 GCA_005239505.1 Nicotiana paniculata | reverse complement strand
CCAAGCGCACACAAGGGTAAGACAACCGGCCGGAGTCATAAGGAAATATCTAGACACTGAATGTACGTAAAGCTTCCCCCGCTCGCGAATCATACCTGCGATTCGGGTGCTGACACATTTATATACATTTACCGTAAAGCTTCCCTCGATCGTGAATCATACCTGTGACTCGAGTGCTGACACACTTATGTATAATTACCATAAAGCTCCCCTCGATCGCGAATCATACCTGCGACTCGAGTGCTGACTCTTATATATAATTGACATAAAGCTTCCCTCGATCGCGAATCATACTTGCGACTCGAATGCTGACTCTTATATATATTTAGCATACACACACACACACACACACACACACACACACACACACACACACACACACATATATATATATATATATATATATATATCACATTTATCAATAAGCTCAGTAGAGGCTATACTTGTAACAAGGATTAATTCACTGGAAATTCAGAGGCAACTCTCTACCATTTGCATACTAGTTCAAAGATAATAAGCGTACTGGCAAGATAATAAGCAACTCAAAGTTTGGATAAAGATACACATAAGGCACGTAATGGCATGCTCGTGAGTCCTAAAACTACCCGACATAGCACGATAGTCGCCACGTGCGGACTCTCGTCACGTTGTACGCACGCGGCCCCCAAAACAATTACACACATCATATATTTAACACCTATGGGGACAATTCCCTCTTACAAGGTTAGAAATGAGACTCACCTTGTGTCAAATCTACCCCTTGGACCAAGGATGCGCCCGAATCTCTGAACTCTACACCCGAGGACTCGCAACTAGCCAAATACGGTATAATGACATCAATGCATGCTCAAAGTAGGGAAATTATCCTATTTATTCAATAATTCAACATTCTTGAAGAATTTCCAAAATCCAACCCCGGGCCCGCACACTTGGATTCCAATAATTCTCGAAGGGAACACTCATCCAAAGCCTAAGGATCATTAATATACGATTCTTACTTGATTTCATAACAAATTCACGGGTAAATTCTCAAATTATTGCAAGCTCTAGGTTACTACCCAATTCTTAATTTTTCACTAATTTAGGTAGTTAATTGAGCTAGAAATCCATGCATGAAGCTAATATTATAGTAGATTTTACTTACCTTAATTGACCAGGTCATTTGCCCCTCAACAATGGTGGAAATAGCCCCAAGGAAGAAGAATAAGATGAGAAAAATGTGTTAAGACCTGTGTATAAAAACACACTGTCTTGACAGTGTTTTTGCACCTGCGGCTCGAGGACCGCACCTGCGAAAATGGACTGGGGAACCTGGGCCCGCACCTGCGGAGTGGAGACCGCACCTGCGACACTTTGTCCACACCTGCGTGAATTGGCCAGACCACTGGGGGTCGCACCTGCGAGGCTGGGACCGCAACGACTTGTCAACCGCACTTGCGGTCACACCAGAACAAGTGCACCAACAGCCATTTCAGCTGGTTTTTGGCCTCGTGTGGTGTCCAGTAGGCACCTGGTCCCACCCGAGCCCCCGTCCAAATATACCAACAAGTCCCAAATCACAATACGGACTCGCTGGGGCCTTCGGAACACCCAAAACAACACTAAAAATCAAAATCACACCTCAACACCCCAAGAACCAAGCTTAGGAACTTTAAGTTTTCTAGACTTCACTAACAAAGCGCCGAACCGACCTATACTACTCAGAATGACACCAAATTTTTGCAGGCAAGTCATAATTAACATAACGGAACTATTCCCGGTCTCGGAATTCCGTTCGGACCTCGATAACACAAAAACACGTCCCAAACCAACATAGAAACTTAAGGAAGTTCTTATTTCAACATTGGGCGCCGAAATTCCCCCGGGTCATTAGAAACCCATTCCAAACATACGCCCAGGTCCAAAATCATCACACGAAGCTACCGGAACCGACGAAACTCGATTCCGAGGTCGTTTACCTAAATTGTTGGCCGAAGTCAAACTTGGCCTTAAAGGCCAACCTTAAGAAACCAATTGTTCCTATAGCACTCTAAACACCCCCCGAATCCCGGACCACCAGTCCCCGCAAGTCATAAATCATAAAAAGCCGCTACGGGAAGTTTCATTTAGGGGAACGGGGTTCGATAACGCAAAACGACCGTTTGCGTCGTTACATTCTCCACCTCTTAAACAAACGTTCGTCCTCGAACGGGTCTAGAATCATACCTGAAATGCTGAATATGTGTGGATATCTGCTCCGCATGTCCTCCTTGGACTCCCAGGTCGCCTCCTCAACTGGATGGCCCTTCCACTGGACTTTCACGGCAAAAACTCTCTTGGACCTCAACTGGCGGTCCTGCCTATCAATAATAGCAACTGGCCTCCTCCTCGTAGCCCAACCTCTCATCCAATTGAATAGTGCTGAAATCAACCACATGAGAGAAGTCGGTGTGGTACCTCCGCAGCATGGATACATGAAAAACTGGGTGAACTCCTGATAAACTGGGAGGCAAGACCAGCTCATAAGCAACCTCCCCAACTCACTTCCACACCTCGAATGGACCTATAAACCTCGGGCTCAACTTTACCTTCTTCCCAAACCTCATAATACCCTTCATAGGCAAGACTTTCAACATGACCCTATCTCCCTCCATAAATGATACATCACGCGCCCTCTGATCCGCGTAACTCTTCTGTCTGGACTATGCTGTACGGAGCCTCTCCTGAATCAACTTCACTTTCTCCAAGGCATCCCTCACCAGGTCGGTGCCATATAACTTAGCCTCGCCAGGCTCAAACCACCCGATGGAAGAACGGCATCACCGACCATACAAAGTCTCAAGTGGTGCCATCTCAATGTTGGACTGATAACTATTATTGTAAGCAAACTCGGCCAAAGGCAAGAACTGGTCCTACTTACCTCCGAAGTCAGTCACACATGCCTTGAGCATGTCATCCAATATCTGAACTGTACGCTCTGATTGGCCATCAGTCTGAGGGTGAAATGCTGTGCTGAGGTCTATCTGGGTGCCCATCTCACTATGCAATGCTCTTCAGATGTGTGAGGTAAACTGAGGACCTCGATCTGATATAATGGATACCGGCACACCATGCAACCGGACTACCTCCCGAATGTAGATCTGGGCTAAATTCTCAGATGTATATGTAGTAGCTATTGGAATGAAATGCGCCGATTTGGTCAATCTATCCACAATGACCCAAACCGCGTCCACCTTCCGCAAAGTCCGAGGCAACCCAACCACGAAGTCCATAGCGATGCGCTCCCACTTCTACTCAGGAATGGGCATATGTTAAAGTAAGACTCCTAGCCTCTGGTGCTCATACTTCACCTGCTGGCAATTAAGACACCTAGTCACATACCCCACAATGTCCTTCTTCATCCGCCTCCACCAGAAATGCTGCTTCAAGTCATGATACATCTTCGTAGCACCAGGATGAATAGAATACCGAGAATTGTGTGCCTCCTCTAGAATCCTCTCCCTCAGGCCATCAATATTAGGAACACATAAGTGGCCCTAAAGTCTCAGAACACCATCTTCGCCAATAGTAGCCTCTTTGGCCCTATCCTGAAGCACTGTCTCCCGAAGCTCTGCTAAGCACAGATCATAGAATTGTCGGGCCTTAATCTCTCCCAATAACGAAGACTGAGCAACCACATGTGCTAAAACCCGCCGAGGCTCTGAAAGGTCTAACCTCACTAGGAGATTGGGCAACGAATGAATGTCCAAGGCTATAGGTCTCTCCTCTGCTGCAATATAAGCTAAGCTACCCATACTCTCAGCCTTCCTACTCAAAGCATCTGCTACCACATTTGCCTCGCCTGGGTGGTAAAGAATGGTGATATCATAATCCTTCAACAACTCAAGACATCTGCGATGTCCCAAATTAAGATCCTTCTGCTTGAACAAGTGCTGCAAGCTACGGTGGTCTGTATAAACCTCACAGGACACTCCATACAAGTAGTGCCTCCAATTTTAAGAGCATGAACAATCTCCGCCAACTCCAAATCATGCACAGGGTAACTCTTTTCGTGAACCTTCAGCTGGCGTGAAGCATAAGCAATAACTCTCCCCTCCTACATCAATACACACCCCAAGCCAATGCGTGAAGCATCGCAATATACTGTGTACATCCCAAAACCGGAAGGCAATACTAGAACTGGTGCTGAGGTCAATGCCGTCTTGAGCTTCTAGAAGCTCACCTCACACTCGTCAGACCATCGAAACGGGGCATTCTTCTGAGTCAATCTAGTCAATGGAGCTGCAATGGAAGAGAAACCCTCCACAAATCGGCGATAGTAGCCTGCTAGGCCCAAAAAGCTCCCGATCTCTGTAGCTGAAGTAGGACGCGACCAACTCTGAACTGCCTCGATCTTCTGAGGATCAACCTTGATACCCTCTCCAGATACCACATGCCCCAAAAATGCCACGGAATCCAACCAAAACTCACACTTGGAGAACATAGCATATAGCTTCTATTCTCGCAAAGTTTGGAGCACAACTCTCAAATCCCGCTCGTGCTCCCCCAGGCTATGTGAGTAAATCAAAATGTCATCAATGAAGACAATGACGAAGGAATCAATATACGGCCTAAACACCCTATTCATCAAGTCCATGAATGCCGCTGGGGCATTAGTCAAGCCAAAGGACATCACTAGGAACTCATAATGTCCATATCTTGTACGAAAAGCAGTCTTCGGAAGATTTGAAGCCCGAATCCTCAACTGATGATACCCTGATAGCAAATCAATCTTAGAAAACACACGAGCACCCTGCAACTGGTCAAACAAATCATCGATGCGCGGCAAGGGATACTTGTTCTTGATGGTAACCTTGTTCAACTGGCGGTAATCAATACACATCCGCATAGACCCATCCTTCTTCTTCACAAATAAAACTGGAGCACCCAACGGCGATACACTCGGTCTGATGAACCCCTTAGCTAACAACTCATCAAGCTGCTCCTTCAACTCCTTCAAATCCTTCAGAGCCATACAGTACGGAGGAATGGATATAGGCTGGGTGTCTGGAGCTAAATCAAGGCAGAAATCAATATCACAATCCGGAGGCATGCCCGGAAGATCCAAAGGAAAAACATCCGCAAACCCTCGAACCACCGGCACTGAATCAATCGTCGGAGACTCGGCGGTGGTGTCCCGCACGTAAGCAAAATAGGCTAGACAACCCTTCTCGACCATATGTCGAGCCTTCAAAAATGAAATAACCCAGCTGGCTGCGCTAACTGAAGAACCCCTTCATTCCAGCCTAGGTGACTCGGGCATGGCTAAAGTAACTGTCTTGGCATGGAAATCAAGCACGGCATGATAAGGAGATAGCCAATCCATGCCTAGAATAACCTCAAAATCAACCATGTCGAGCAATAAAAGGTCAGATCTGGTCTCGAACCCACGAAGGTGATCAGAGAAGACCGATACACCCGGTCTACCACCAAAGAATCGCCCACAGGAGTGGACACATATATAGGAGATCCCAAGGGCTCATGAGAAACATCCAGAAAAGGAGCAAATAGGGCTGAAACATATGAATAAATGGATCCTGGATCAAACAACACTGAAGCCTCTCTACCACATACTGAGATAATACATGTGATCACAACGTCTGAGGCCACTGCATCTGATCTGGCCGGAATAGCATAGAACCTGGCTGGAGCACCTGAAGACTGAGCCTCACCGGAGTGAACAGGAGATGCCTGACCTCTTCCTGACTGGCCTCCACCTCTAGGACGACCCCTAACGACCTGTCCTCCACCTATAGGTGGCCGGACTGCTGGTGCTGAACTCATAGGCTAATAACCCTGTTGCACTACCTTGCCTCGAAACCGGGGACAAGCCCTTTTCACATAGCCCAGGTCCCCGCACTCGTAACATCTCACAAGTGACATATCCTGCTGTCCCGAAGAAGAAGAATCCTGAATGGACGGAGGGCGATGTGAACCCTCAGGCATAGCACTGAAATAGGAACTGGGGGATCTCTGGCGACTGGAGTAACCATTAGGAGAACTCTGAATAGCTGGAGGACGATAGGAGCGCTCTGGTATGGCACTGAACTGGGGCCTAACTGGGACACCTTGGGGAGGTGGCGGCGGTGCTGAATAAGAAGGCCTGATGGTCTGACCACCCCCAAAGCGACCTCTTCTCCTAGCTGGGGCATCCCTAAAATCTCCTAAGAAACTAGACCTCTTATCCTGCTGACCCTGCTCCCTGCTCCTCAACCGATAACCCTCGATCTTGCGAGCAATCTCCACTACGAGCTGATAAAGAGTACCCATCTCCACCTCTCGAGCCATAGTGGATCTAATACCTGTATGCAACCCTGCTACAAACCTCCGCACTCTCTCAGTGTCGATGGGTAATATCATAAGAGCATGGCGTGACAGCTCTGAAAATCTGGCCTCATAATCTGTCACGGACATCTGCCCCTGCTCTAACCGCTCAAACTAACCCCACAGCACTTCCCTCTCAGAGGGTGGAATATATCTGTCCAAGAACATCTGTGTGAACTGCTCCCAAGTGACAGTAGGAGAATCTGCTAGCCTGCTGAGAATATATGATTGCCACCACCTGCGAGCTCTGCCCTCTAACTGGAATGTAGTGAAATCCACTCCATGGGACTCTAGGATCCCCATGTTGTGCAGTCTATCCTTGCACTTATCAATGAAGTCCTGGGAATCCTCTCCTCGGTCACCCCCAAAGACTGGAGGGCGCAATCGAGTCCATCTGTCTAACATCTTCTGCTGATTGCCATCCGTAGCTGGTCTGGGCTCCAGAGCTGCTACTACATGTTGGGTACCACCCATGGGCAGTGTACCCAGGGTGTGATGTAATGCTGCTGTCGGTCCTGCAGCCTAGGAAGTAGGGGTCTGGGCTCCCCCTCCCGCCTAAGAAGTGGCAGGATCTGCTGGAAATAAACCAGCCTGGGACATAGTGTCCATAAATCTCATCATACGGCCCATAACTGCCTGGAAGCCTGGCGCCGTCATAAAGACTACGGGTGCAGGATCTGCTGGAGGCACCTCATCCTGCTCCTCTATAATAAGGTCCTTTGGTGGAGGGACCAGAATAGCTCTGGGACGCCTTCGTCACCTACCATGGGCCGGTACCCTCCCCCGGCCTCTACCGCAGCCTCGGACAGTGTGGGTAGCGGCCCCTCCCAGGTCTGGAACATCAGATGCATGCGTCCTCACCATCTGCGAGAGAATAGAAGAATGAGTTTATTAAATCATCGACTGCACGATAGAATGAGAACAAATAGAGGTTTCCTAACACCATGTAGCCTCCTGAAGATAAGTACAAACGTCTCTGTACTGATCCGCAAGACTCTACTAGGTTTGCACGTGACTCGTGAGACTTACGTGAACCTAGTGCTCTGATACCATGTTGTCACGACCCAAAATCCCACACGGGTCGTGATGGCGCCCAAAACCGGAGTCAGGCAAGCCAATAGTTGTTTACTAGTGAGATTTTCCTTATTAACATACCAATCCCACATATTTCCCAAAGTTTTAAACTTAGCTCATTTAAATAAAAACGGAAACATTTACCAATTTAAATACATACAGCCAAAATGATCGCGATCCAATATATATATATATATATATACAGTGCCAAAATAAGAGTCTATTATGTGCGTTCCAGGAACTAGTGTCACAAGTCAACAGGTGAACTAGTAGAATATACAAAAGATGATACAAAATTGTACTGCTGTCTGAGAGGAATAGACAGAAATAAACAAATAGATAACTCCATAGCACAAATGAGAAGCGTCGGGGGGAGGGGGGGGGTTGTGCAGCTCACCGTGGAGTCTGGTCCAGAAGATAAGTCAAGCTCCGGTCGGATAACCAGAAACACCAGCCTCAGAACCTGTACAATTAAGGATAGAAGTGCAGCATGAGTACATAAATATATATGTACCCAGTGAATATCCCGCCTAACCTCGAAGAGGTAGTGACGAGAGGTCGACATGACACTCACTAAGGCCCAACAGTAATAATGTAAAACATGATATACAGAATGCAGTAGAAATGTGAGGCAGTAAGCAACAGATACCTATCAAATACAGAAAACCAGGAAACTACTGAAAATAAGCAACAATGTACACTTTCCTTTTTTCCCCAAATATCTGTCAAGTCAATATCAATGGAAAATTAGTACCCAATATCCCAAGCGCACACAAGGGTAAGACAACCAGCCGGATTCATAAGGAAATATCTAGACACTGAATGGACGTAAATCTTCCCCCTCTCGAGAATCATACCTGCGACTCGGATGCTGACACATTTATATAAATTTACCATAAAGCTTCCCTCGATCGCGAATCATAGCTGCGACTCGAGTGCTGACACACCTATGTATAATTACCATAAAGCTCCCCTCGATCGCGAATCATACCTGTGACTCGAGTTCTGACTCTTATATAATTTACATAAAGCTTCCCTCGTTCGCGAATCATACCTACGACTCGAGTGCTGACTCTTATATATAATTAACACACACACACAAATAAATAAATATATATATATATATATATATATATCGAATTTATCAATAAGCTCAGTAGAGGATATACTTGTAACAAGGATTAATTCACTGGAAATTCAAAGGCAACTCTCTACCATTTGCATACTAGTTCAAAGATAATAAGCGTACTGGTTCAAAGATAATAAGCAACTCAAAGTTTGGCTAAAGATACACATAAGGCACGTAATGGCATGCTCGTAAGTCCTAAAACTACCCGGCATAGCACGATAGTCGCCACGTACGGACTCTCATCACGTTGTACGCACGTGGCCCCCAAAACAATTACACAAAACATATATATAACACCTATGGGGACAATTCCCTCTTACAAGGTTAGAAAGGAGACTCACCTCGTGTCGAATCTACCCCTTGGACCAAGGATGCGCCTGAATCTCTGAACTCTACACCCGAGGACTCGCAACTAGCAAAATACGGTATAATGACATCAATACATGCTCAAAGTAGGGAAATTATACTATTTATTCAATAAATTCAACATTCTTGAAGAATTTCCAAAATCCAACCCCGGGCCCGTGCGCTCGGATTCCAATAATTCTCGAAGGGAACACTCACCCAAATCCTAAGGATCATTAATATATGATTCTTACTTGATTTCATAACAAATTCACGGGTAAATTCTCAAATTAGCGCAAGCTCTAGGTTACTACCCAATTCTTGATTTTTCACTAATTTAGGTAGTTAATTGAGCTAGAAAGCCATGCATGAAGCTAATATTAGAGTAGATTTTACTTACCTTAAATGACCAGGTCGTTTGCCCCTCAACAATGGTGGAAATCGCCCCTAGGAAGAAGAAGAAGAAGATGAGCAAAATGTGTTAAGACCCGTGTATAAAAACACACTGTCTTGACAGTGTTTTCACACCTGCGGCTCAAGGACCGCACCTGCGAGCAAATGCTCGCACCTACGAAAATGGACTAGGGAACCTGGGCCCGCACCTACAGAGTGGAGACCGCACCTGCGGCTCCGCTTCTGCAGAACTTTGTCCGCACCTGTGTGAATTGGACAGACCACTGGGGGTCGCACCTGCGAGGCTGGGACCGCAGGAGCGGTCTCTCACCTGCGACTGGTCAACCGCACCTGCGGTCATGCCAGAACAAGTGCACCAGCAGCTGTTTCAGCTGGGTTTTGGCCTCGTGTGGTGTCTGGGAGGCACCTGGGCCCACCCGAACCCTCGTCCAAATATACCAACAAGTCCCAAATCATAATACGGGACTCGCTCGAGCCTTCGGAACACCCAAAATAACGCTAAAACTCAAAATCACACCTCAAAACCCCAAGAACCAAACTTAGGAACTTTAAGTTTTCTAGACTTCGCTAACAACGCGCCGAACCGACCTATACAACTCGGAATGACACAAAAATTTTTCATGTAAGTCATAGTTAACATAACGGAACTATTCCCAGTCTCGGAGTTCCGTTCGAACCTCGATAACACAAAAACACGTCCCAAACCAACATAGAAACTTAAGGAACTTCTTATTTCAACATTGGTCACCGAAATTCCCCCGGGTCATCAGAAACCCATTCCGAACATGCGCCCAAGTCCAAAATCATCACATGAAGCTAGCAGAACCGATGAAACTCGATTCTGAGGTCATTTACTTAAATTGTTGACCGAAATGAAACTTGGCCTTAAAGGCCAACCTTAAGGAACCAGTTGTTCCTATAGCACTCTAAACACCCCCGAATCCCGGACCACCAGTCCCGCAAGTCATAAATAATAAAAAGCCGCTATGAGAAGTTTTATTTAGGGGAACAGGTTTCGATAACGCAAAAATGACCGGTCGGGTCGTTATAGTTGGGTGTCTTCAAGTGGGGTGGGATATGCACCTGTGACGTGAAGTCATCGTCATTGATCGAATGGAATGTGTTAAGTTTGTCGGTGCTATGGTTTCTTCGGTTATGTGGGGTCAGAGTATTGAGGAGAAGTATTGAAGAATACGGTTGCTAGAAAATGATCCTGAATCAAGGCTAGGCGGTGGTTCCATTTCTAGGAGGCTAGGTGTAAGAAGCGGTAGTCGAGCAGTTGCAAAGTGGGGGAACGACAGTATAGCCTGGAATTTGAAGATATTGTCACGCATTTAATGGATGTCCATGAGGAGCGGACGAACTAGTAAAGTTGGTAAATGAAGCAGGCGTAGGATGGGGTATTGAAGCCGCAGAGAGCGTGCATTTCAGCGTCATTAGAAGGTGTTCGCGAGTGATTTCTACATGTAGGTTATCTCCTGTGAATGGGTTAGCGGTGGCATGGTTGGAAAGTTTCTGTGAGAGGTTCTAGTGGCTATTCGGTAGGAGGTGGAATGTGTGAATGATGCTAGATTATTTGAGTATTTAGGGAGTGCTAGCAAGAGGATTTGGAAGAATTTGGACGCATTGGTTGAGCAAGATCGCGTTATCAAAGGAGAAAGGATCTCGGCAGGGTCTAGAGATGTGCAAGGAGTAAGTGGGGGAGTCCCACCATCTGCAGTTGGGTTGTAGGGTTGTCTTCTCATAGGGTTGCACATTGTCAGTGTGTTGGCAAGTTATTTCAGCTAAGGGAAAAGAGTAAAATGGTGATTGTGCGTGGGATTTGATGAATGTGTGCAAAAGTTGGCCCTGTCAGGCCAGGATTAGGCTTTGGAAGATTCAGAATTTTGCTTGAGGCATATGAGAGTTGTCAGGGTAGTGACTCAGTCACGTGCTTCAAGGAAAAGGGTGTTCAGGTGCTAGAAGAGCCTTGGAGTTGATTGTACTCGGGGCCAGTCAGAGTAGGTGACTCTCAATAGCGGTCCTAGTGGATTCAAAAGTTAATAATACGACGTTTAAGGGTTTCGGGCAGCAGTATGATCGAGAATCGAGCTTTTGCAGAGTAATTTCTGGAGAAAAAGGAGGATATTTGGAATATTCTATGGCACGTTTTAGCATGTAGGATATTATTGGATAAGTGAGAGAAATAAACTCCGGATTGTAGAAGGATTATCAGGAGGGTATGAGAAGGGTTGCAGGATCTAGGCAGCATAGTCTCGTGAATCAAGGTCACTCGGGATGAGTGAGGGTTGAGTTGCTATGAGTTGAAGGAAGTTTCTATTATTCCTGAGGAAATTGAAGATGATAAAGAATATAGATTGATTAGCCATGTTGAAATGGCACATTTGCGGAAGTGATCAGTTCCTTTGATGTGATTAAGTTATGCATGTGGTTTGTGCCGGTGTGTGCGGGGCTTGTCGGCCGTCGTAATGGATTTCATGTGGGAGCATTTGAGTGCTATGGCCTGTCAGGTGTAGGCGGATCCCGGAAGGGTTGTGGTGGTATAGACTAATACTTAAGGATTTGCATGTTGGGTGATTGTGGGAATTCACTCGTGTATTGAGATGGTTCTCTTGAATTGAGTTAAGTAAAAGGTTTCTATATGATAAAGTGTTCACCCTATTGGTGGTTCAGAAGTTGTGATGGAATTCTTGCGCTACCTCATATTGGCATGTTAGTGCGGTAAGCAGTATGTAACTGGAAGTGAGAATCGAGATTGCAATTCGGTATTGATAAGGATGTCATGAGCTCGGAAGAGAAAGAAGGAGTGATTTGAAAGTTCATAGGAAGCTGGTGTTATCTTCAGTGTCACCTGAGATGGATATTCGGTGGAAGAGGCTTTGTACCCTGTTCATGGGTTCTTGATGTATTTTGTTGCCTTGTGTGGAAGGTCATGGAAGCATGACCGCGAAAATATTGTATAAGTGTGACATGTAGTCACTTGATGGATTGAAGATTTGGACTGAGTATAAAGAAGTGCAATGTTGTTTATTTGAGAAGTTATGCCTGAGAGGCGTTCAGTTCATTTGATTGTGGATTATGGGGTGTTTTTCTCGGTGATGATGGTTGTTCTCGCGTATTATGAGAGAAAGTGGGTTAATATGGACCCAGGTAAAAGCTATTAGCTTAGTTTGGTGTGAGCAAGGTAGACTCGATGCTTGTGGATGGATTTAAATATGATTATGGGCTTCATGCGAGGCAGATATTTTCATTTCAGTATAGCGCTCCTCAAGCAGGGGTGTTGGGATATCAGGTGTTGTTCCGCCTTCGTCAAATTCATGAAATTCGTCAAACGCCTCAGTTGTGCTCGAGTTTTGTAAGCATATGGCTTTATCAGTCTCCCCAGGATGGTATTATGCACTTAGCGTGCTTATGATCGATATTCAGTAATTTGTAATAGTGAGAAATTCAACTCCGTGTATATTTCCTTATGTGAATTTTATGATGGGATCGGGTGGCACGACGCCACGGGTATGTTATTGGGATCGGGTGGCACGCTGCCACGGGTATGTTATTTGGATTGGGTTGCACGCCGCAACAGTGTGATGATGAGTAAGGTTCCTATGTTTATTTTCTTATGTTTTATTTCCTATTTTCTGAGGAAAGTTCGAATTAGTGTGTGAGTTGAATAGTTCCTTCCTGAGTCATTCCTTATGTATCATGTTGGAGTTATGGCTTATATGCGCAATGTGGTATCATGTGAGGTTGTTGGTCATGTTTGGGGTGATTTGTTGTCTGAGCAGTTCATACTGGGTGAGACGAGATTATCGGATCAGGGATCAGTGCGGTAAGGTTATGTGAAGTGTATATTAAAGAACAAATACCATTATTCAGGTTCATAATGAAGTGATGATTCTAGTCAAGAGGAGGTATTCAAGGATTTGTTAACTCTGCAGTTGGGGATGAATTTCTGCACATTTCCTCTGTTGTGGTGGTATCGTCAGCATTATAGCAGGATGTATGTATATTTCTTATAAGGTGCATTGAGAGCATCAAATTCGTAGAATTCTGGCTATTAAGGTTCAAGGAGCGTCATTGTGGTTAGGTGATGAATCTTGCGGTGCTTGTTGCTAATTCAACAAAGGTATGTAGTCATGTGGTAGTTGATACGGTGTTTATATATTGGAACTAGGCCTGGCAGAGAAATTTCAGGTGTTTGGATGAATTCTGAGCTTATATTATATGGATAAAAGAAGAAATCTTCAGATTTGATCAAGCTAATGTACCCAACTGGGTTGTAGTAGCACGGGCAAGTGCTCGAGGTGTTAAACAGTGATTTCAGATAACTCCAGAGCAGTTCTTGGCACGTTCAAGGACGAACGTCTGTTTAAGTGGGGGAGAATGTAACGACCCGACCGGTCGTTTTGAGCTCTAGTGCGTTGTTCAGCGGTTTGAAGTCGTGAGCAGCTCTATTTCAGGTATTATGACTTGTAGGTGTGGTCGGAATTGAATTTCGGAAAGTTTAGAGTTGATTTGGAAAGAGAATTCTCATTTCAGAAGCCTTAAGTTGGAAGAATCAACTAAGATTGGAATTTTGAGTAAACGACCTCCGAATAAGGATTTAGAAGTTCCTGCAGGTTCGTATGATGATTTCGAACTTGGGCGTATGTCCGGATCGGGCTTAAGATAACCCGGGAGTGTTTTGGCGTATATTATGGAAGTCAGTATTTTGAAGAAAATTTCCTAAGTCTGGATTGAAGCGCATTTCAGTGTTATTGAGGTCCGTTTGGGATTCCGAGTCTGGGAATAGCTTCGTATGGTGATTCTGGAGTTGGGAGCGCGATCAAAAGTGAATTCGGATGTCCGTAGGTCATCTTGAAGTCATTTGGCTAAAGATAGAAATTTGAAGGTTTTAGAGAAAATTCGACCGGAAGTGGGAATTTTGATATCGGGGTTGGAATGCGATTTCGGAAGTCTGAGCAGGTCCGTAATGTCAAATATGACTTGTGTGCAAAATTTGGGGTCAATCGAACGTGCTTTGATAGGTTTCGGCATCGGATGTAGAAGTTGGAATTTCTAAGTTCATAAAGTTTGAGTTTGAGTTTGATTCATGATTTCGGCATTGTGTGATGTGATTTGAGGCCTCAAGAAAGTCCGTGGGGTGTTATGGGACTGTGTTGTGGGATTGGACGGGGTCCCGGGGGCCTCGGGTGTGTTTCGGGGTGAATTCAGACCATTTTTCTCTGTTTTGCTGTTGCTGTCTTCTGGTATGTCTGGTGTGCTATGCGATCACGGCCCCTTATGTGCGATCGCAATGAAGGAGAAGGGCTAGAATTTTGGCTTATGCGATTGCAGGTAAATGTATGCGATCGCACAGTGAAATTTGGGAGGGGCTGGAATTTTGGCTTATGCGATCGCACTTGGATGTATGCGATCGCACAATGTATTTTGTTGGGGCTTCTGGGACTTGGCCTGTGCGAACGCAGGTTCTCTATTGCGAACTCACAGGAGGAATTAGTGAGGCAACATAGAAGGCATATGCGATCGCGGAGCATGTTGTGCGATCGCATAGGAGGGTCGCTTCGGCAGTGTTATGTTTTAAACGGGTTTTGGCCATTTCTTCTCATTTCTTCTTTGGTTTGGTAGACTTTGAAGAGCTTCAAGAGTGGGTTTTCGTCAAGCATCACTAGGTATGTAATTCCTTCATGTTTTTAAGATTAATACAAGTTATATGCATGGATTAAACATGAAAGATTGTGGAAAATTTGGGAAATCTTGAAGAAAACCTAGAAAATGGATATTTGGATTTTAGCCACGAATTTGAGCATGGAATTTAGAGTAAATTGTATATTTGAACTAGTAAAGACATGGGTAGAATTTATCTTCGAGAAATTTCGTATTCCGGGCACGTGGGCCCGAGGGCATTTTGGTCATTTCACTGAGCGGAGTTGGGAAATTATATAATTTGGAATTGTTGCAAATATTAGAGTATATTTTCATTGGTTTGTCGTTATTTGGATAGTTTTGGGGCGTAGTGCTTCCATTGGAGTCGTCGGAAGGGGTTGGAAGCCGGTTATGGAACTTCGGAGTGAGGTGAGTCTCTTTCTAACTTTGTGAGGGGAATTGTGTCCCTAGGTGAACTAAATGAATACATGCTATTAATTGCGGGGGCTACGTATGCACGAGGTGACGGGAGTCCGTGCGTAGCTATTATTATGCCATGTCCGGGTAGTCTAGGACCCACCAGCATGCTTTACTTGATGTACTGGTGATCTTGTCAATAATTTATCATGTGATGCTTTCAATTAGTATCTAAATCTCCGAGAAGGATAGAGTTTACTTTTCTTAATCACCTATAAGGAGAATTTCTTCTTCCTTGGATAATTGTGTTTCGAATAAACCTATCGGGTTTGAAACCCTGTAAAAGTCAGCAAGTAAATCTCTAGTAAAGTTTTAAACATTATACTCATGTTTAATAAAAGGAGAATTTTATCACTTCATTGAACAACTAATTTTCTTGATAAAAATGTGGTTTATTTGTGTGAATATGTGTAATTTTGGGTGCCTGAGTCGCATGTATGCTTTGCGAGCGGGATGACCCTGTATTCATGTATATTCATATGAGCACCTGAGTCGCAGGTATGATTCGCGAGCAGGTTCCTTATTATGTTAACCGCGTCGCATGATCGATTCGCGAGCGGGGCAGATAGATGCATCTATGGTTCGGGCCGTTCGACCCTCGGCAGTGCACATTTTATTATTGTTGGTCTGCGACGTTCGAGCCTCGGCATTGCTTGCGCATGATATTTACTGCGTATATTCTATGATTTTGCCTGATTACTGGCCTGAAATTTTAAGTTGTCAACTGAAATGACAGAGATTTAAAGTTATTAAAGATTTTTGGAAGAAGTTGTTCCTTCCGGTTGATTATTTGTTATTTGATTAAATCACCCATGTTGATTAATTGTTGTTAATATGACGAAGATTTAAAGTGTTAAATGTGGAAGGAGTTGATATTATTTATTCCTGACTTTAATAAATTTCCTATGATAATCACTCTTAGTGTCACTCGAATATTTTAAATTGAGCTCTAGCAAGTGTCTAACTCGACCTCTCATCACTACCTCTCTGAGGTTAGGCGGGCAACTTACTGAGTACATGTTGTTTTCGTACTCATGCTACACTTGCTGTGAATTTTTATTGCACAGGTACTTTCATAGCTATGTGGCGGATTTGGAGACTTAGGCGAGCTGCATCATCCGGAGGCGATCCGCAGCTGACAGAGTCTCCCTCATACTGTATTACATTAATTTAATTTCCTTGTCCACTTGTATTTCGGATAAGCTTTGTAGAAAATGTAAAATTCTTAGAAATTGCTCATGTACTTGTGACACCGGGTTCTGGGATGTGTTGGGATATACTTGCTAAAATAGGACTGTTTAAACCATTGTATTTACTTAACGTATTCTATTTAGTTATTATGTAATAAGTGAAAGGTAATGATATTCATAAATGCTAAAAAAAGAAATTATTTCAATTAATTAATGATTGGCTTGCCTGACAATGATGTCTGGCGCCATCACAACCTTATGGATTTTGGGTCGTGACACCTTTACTTCAGCCTCAACACCACAACACCCATTTGGCATTTTGGTTCATGGGTGCTTGCTAGCATTTTATATCAGTTTTCTTATATTTTTTTATATAAATATACAAAATTTATGTGGAGGTCAATGGGTGCTAAAGCACTTAAAATTAGTACATAAATCCACCACTGATAAGAATATACTTAGTAGCACATTAACCAGTATCATAATTTTTGCATGTATGATGTTATTGTTAAAACTTCTATATACCATCCGTGTGTTATTACATAAGCTATTCGGCATATCTAAGTTTTTCAGTAGCATGAAGGAAATATTTTTATCCAAAATTAACCTATATACAATGGAAGATCAATTTTAATTTAGTCTATTATATATACGATGACAGTAACATACGTAAGAAATAAGAAACTTGACAACAAACATGTATGGTAGAAGGCCATTTGATATTAAAGTATTTAAGTATTATTATTAGTAGTAATTATTGGTATCATTTTCTGTTGAGTCAAAGCTGAAAAACATTTTGTTTTTACTATAAAATTTTGCAACCAACCTTTTTTTGATCATTATCAACATATTCATTTCTGCTAGCTAAGATATCTTTTTAATTCTAGCATGCGATTTTGTACAAATTGCATTTTAATCTAATGATAGAATATTTCTCTTATTAAATGCACTATTATTACAATTGAGATTGATAACCAAATGTTCAGGAAGAACCAAATCATCTTTTATTGGATGCTCTTTTTTTTTCCGACACAAAGCAAGAAGACACTGAATACTGGATCTGTTCTTAGTTTATGTTTCTTGTCAGTTTGAATCTTTAGTTTGAGGCCAAAAGTATAACTTTGTCAAGCTAGTTTTTACAGTCTCTGCTTTTGTCAATTTTGGAACTACTGGTAGTATTTGACAAAAATCACTTCCAAAACCATTAATTTTTCACCAAACGGTTCATCAATATCCAATATATCTCTAGAACTCCGGGTGAATATTTTTATCGTTTGACACTTAGCCTTAAGTGCTTCATCTAATAATATCAATTTTGTTTTTCTTATAAATTTAGCACCATTGCTCTACTTTGATATATTTGTGATGGTTATTTAAGTTGTTTGAAGGTATATCAAATCTAAAGTGGGTGGCCTCACAATAAAATTGTTATCGGTACACCACTTGCTATTATTGCTAATAGTGTCATGCCTATTAATATGATTTGCAAGTAATGCATGACATAGAAATATCATTTCGATTCCGCAGGAGGCATCTATAAAAAATAATCCCGTCATACCATGGTCGACTATTTATAATATAGTCTTAAAAACTTGTTCTTGTTCAGGATTTAGCTTTAATTGTGCTTCTTCAGACACTTGTATAGCATTTTGATTCTTAATAATATACTAACCTTTTTACTTTGTGTTCTAACGCTCTTTTTTATGGAGTAAATTTACGTACCCTATGATAATTTTAAACTCGAATAAGAATTTTACTCATATGATGAATAAAAAATAATTGACTTGGATTCTCTTGCTAAATAATTAATTATTTGATTTTAACATAAAAACATATCTATGTTGATTCAGATCTTAATATTAGTTCATCTCTTATTTTGAATATTTAATCTAAATTATAATTTTATCCACCATAAACTTTATTTTCAAAGAGTGAAAGATTGATATGATATTTCACTTTTAGATCTTTATGTTTGTAGAATCATTAGTGGTATTGACTCTTACCAACCATTTTTTTCTCTTTCTCACACATTTATATTCTTGAATATTTTCTTAGTTGTTGTTTAATAATTGGGCATCTTTCAATATTACACGAAAAATTAATAAGAATTATTATGAGTAGGAAATTAGTTCAAATATAATATAAATCGCGGGGGTATTTTTTTTCTCAATTTCAACTCTTTATACAATCCATTTAATATTACTTTTATTTTTCTTCGTATTGGACATTATGTAGTGGTAATGTATTGCCAATACATATAGTTTTTATGAAATTGATTTTATTAAACCTTCCTACATATATTTAATAACAATTTAATAGACAAAATTTAATTAATTTTAAAATATTAAACATTAAAAATTAGCATAGAAGGTATTGTAGTCCTAAAAATAGGTTATTGTAGTCCTTTCCTTTCCTTATGAGTTCTTCCGTTTAATATTTTAGGGCTATTTTGATATAATAATATTGTATTTCTGAATTTATAATAATATAGGCTCTCATTTTCTAAATGGATTTGGACAATATAATACATTCTCAAATTAGATTAGCAATAGGAAATTATAATAAGTTTTCTAATTAAATTAGTAATTGGAATTTTTAAGAAGTTTATCCTAAAAGTAATAGAATTATATTACTAAAAATATTTACCTGTTCAATTTTATATGAATTAGACAGCCCAAAAGTAATTATACTAATAGGATTCTTAAAGGTAATCATGTAGGATTCCTAACGTGTAGTATTATGTTGTAACAACCCGGCCGGTCGTTTTGAGAGTTAGAGCCCCATCCCTTAATAACTGCTTTCGCCGTATCTATTTCTGCTTTTGTGACTTGCCGGGAGGATTGGTTGAGACTTTCGAAGTGTTTGGGGACACTTAGTACTTAAATGAGACCTTAAGTCTTAGAATTTGGACCGTAGTCGGAACTGTGTGAAGACGATTTCAGAATGGGATTTCATCGACTCCATTAGCTCCATTGAGTGATTTCGGGAATAGGAGCGTGTCCGGAATGTGTTTTGTGAGGTCTGTAGCATATTTAGGCTTGAATTGGCGAAAGTTGACTTTTTTGGCGATTTCGACCGGTAGTGAAAATTTTGATATCGAGCCCGGAACGAAATTCCGGAAGTGGCTGTAGGTTCATAGTGTCATTTTTGACCTTTGTGTGTGATTTGAGGTCTTTCGGACTAGGTTTGATGTATTTCGGCGTTGTTTGTAGAATTTGTAAAATTCTAAGTTCTTAAGCTTGAATCCATGCTCAATTCATGTTTCTGATGTTGTTCGATGTGGTTTGGAGGCTCGACTAAGTCCGTATGGGGTTATAGGACTGGTTGGTATGTTTGGTTGAGGTCCCGGGAGCCTAGGGTGTGTGTCAGATGCTTAACGGAATGAATTTTGGACATAGAGAATGGCTAAAGTTTTTCTGGTGTCCGGTGTTTCGCACCTGTGGAGTGGGAACCGAAGATGCGGACTCGCACATGTGGAGAAGGGAGCGCAGATATGAGAAATGGAAGCTTGGATAGGGGTCGCAGGTGCGATAGAATTTCCGCAGATGCGGCCAAGGCTTCGCTGGTGCGGACAAGGCACGCAGGTGCGGACAAGATTCCGTAGGCGCGCACGGGAAGATGCGGCCCATCTTCCACAGATGCGAACCCAGTTCCCTTAAGTGGATTCCACGCCCGTGATGGATTTTCCGTAGATGCGGACTCGCACGTGCGGAGAAGGGAGCGCAGATGTGAGAAATGGAAGCTTGGCTAGGGGTCGCAGGTGCGAGGGAATTTCTGCATCTGCGATGCTCGCAGGTGCGGCCAAGACTTTGCTGGTGCAGACCAGGCACGCAGGTGCGGTCAATACTCCGTAGGCGCGCACGCAAAGGTGCGGCCCATCTTCCGTAGATGCGGACCCAGTCCCCTTAAGTGGATTCCACACCCGCGATGGATTTTACGCAGCCGCAGGTGCGAGGATCGCTGGGCAGAAAAGTGGTTGAAATCGAGGGTTAGTTCATTTTCACTCCATTTTTTATTTTAAGCTCGGGAGAAGGCGATTCTTTGAGGAATTTTCAGAGAAATCTTGTGGGTAAAGATTTCTTACTCGAATTTGGTTTTATTTAATCAATCTATAGTAGTTTTCTTCATCTAATCAAGGAACTTGAGTGAAAAAGTGGGAAT
>ML307304.1:0-52239 GCA_005239505.1 Nicotiana paniculata | reverse complement strand
CTCTAGAGCTGAAGTTTTTTCTTTGTAACTGAGGAACTTCAGCCCCGTATGCTGAAGTTTTGTTTTTATAACTGGCGAACTTCAGCTCAACGAGGGAAATGGGAGCTGAAGTTATTTAAAACGTGGGTACAAGTTAAAAGTTTTTAAAAAAGCGGATATAGGTTAAATGGGGACGACCAAATAAGGTGCCCCGCGCAATTTTTACGTTTTACTTGCCCCATCGGTCCATAATTTCTTTTCAGATATGATTAAATAACATATTAGTGTAACATGTCTAGATGATAGTATTGCTAGAACTAGGAAAATGAGAAGAATCTGAACTTGCAAAGTTAACTAGAAACAGAAAGTGGAGAAAAAGAATATTTCCATTATTGAAGATACAAACACCAAAAAATTTACGGAGAATCAAATTTATGTTCTCAGTCTCTGTGTAGTCATTTTCATTCAACAAATTGCACTAACTCATCTGCTGACCATTTCTTGTAAAACCATCCTTCTTGATCTGTTTATAGTGAGGAAACACAAGCAAATATGCTCTTCAAGTTCTTTCAACTGTTCCATAAAAGAATGTTTGTTAATAATGAAATCCCTTATCACTTCCTTCAACATATCAGCATTTTTCTTTCTTGCACACATATCAGCTACAGATCTATTATGCTCAGTTTCATCATATAATCTCCTCACAAGCCGACTCATTGTATCAAAGTCATTAATCAATATGTACAATCCTTTTGCTGCTACATCAAGCTGTGCTATTAGTATTTCAAGTGAACTTGAACTTATTGCCTTTTTATCCACCTTGAATCTTTTCTTGAACAGCTTAAATGAGCAAAATATCAATCCAGGTGCAGCTACAATACAAACCATACTGTGAAGAACTAAGACCAACAAAGCTATGAGAATTCCAGTATACCCTATCGCGATACTAATCCCCAATACCTTCTTACAAGATCTCAAGAACTTCATCCTCCTTTTAACTCTTCTGAATTGTGATGTTAGTTTCTGAAGCAAAACATCATGCCCTTCGCGTGTGTCTAGAAATTCTTCTCTGTTAACTACTGAAAAGGGGTTCTTGTAAGAAGCAAATGAAGCAAGTTCTCTATATACACCATAACAATGACTTGAATCTAGCTCCATATTTTTCATTAGTCTAATAACCTTTCTAATTTTCCTATAATTAACTCGGGTTTTTCGGACACTTTGAAGTAGTAACTCACAAATTCTGCATGCTTCTGAAGTAATATCAAAGTAGTTAACAATAAGGGGATGAAGTTGACATGATTTAGGAATTTCAGCCAACACTTCTTGACAAGGTTCAAGAAAGCAGTTAGAGATATTGGTATTAAGTTGAAGAGAAGAAGACGACGAAGATAATTTATGATCATGACCTAATTTTCCACTGTCTAACTGTCCTTGAACTTTATTGTAAATTTCTACGTAAGACTTTGTTCTTAAGGCTTCAACATACTCTTCATTCACATTTGACTTGTTCACCAAGCTACCTGAACCGTCTTTCCCATTTCTACCTGAAAAAATATCGCCGACAGCAAAATCAAATCAACATTTTAGCAAACGAGTTTAATTTCTATACACTAACGTCGTACCAAATTTTTTACGAATTGAAATACCTATGAACTAGAAACAATGGAATTCATAAGCTTTACGAGTTGAAGTATCCATGAAACTATAAAATTCTTAGAACTAAAAAGATTGAATATAGCAACAAAGATATATATATATATATATATATATATATATATATCTTTATATATATATGACGTAAATTTCAAGTAGAAAAAAAGAAGAATTTTTTTGAGAGGAAGATATAAATGGAATTACTCACCTTGCTTTCTGAGAGTCGATTTCAATTTGGACCAGACCAATTTTCTCATTAGATGCATATTATTTTCCAGAATTTCAAGCGCTGAAAGCTATATATATATATGGTTTCTCTTTGTTTCTTGAAAAAGAGCAAAGTAAAGCTTGAAAAGGAAATTGGTGACTTGAAAGATACATACATGTATATAACGTTTGCGTCTCCTACACTTTCTCTCTACGTGTAAAGCATATATAAATTTAGCAGAGTAACTTCTTTTCTTTTTCCTTTTATTTTCTGTTTGTTCGAGAGAAAGAAGGGTTCTACTTTTGTTTGTGTGCAGGTTTTCACGTTGACGAATAAAACAACCGCGTCCACAATATACAGAATGCATAATTACGGGTGTACATGGACCAAGTTGGTTCGGTTTTTATTAAAATTAAACCAATTATATTAATATGGATTGGTTCGATTTTGTCGGGTTTTTGAATTTTTTTATTAGACGAATATCATTCCAATATTACTTTGTTAAAGTTATAGATAAAATTTTGATAAGTGAATATATGTTTAGTAATTGTTGAAAAAATTGACAAAACATATGATCTATTAAAATATTCTAATGGGAGAATTTTTCCAGTACACATGATTGTTATTTTCTTAATCGTCTAATAATAACTTTCGTTAATGTACTCTTTCAAGGTTAACACATGAGAGGATCCCAAATATTTCAATATTTTTTAAAGAAAATTCAATATAAAGTCTTAACAACATATATAAAAATTATACATTTATATGTTGGTTTGGTCCGGGTATTTTTACTCAATATCAAACCAAGTCAAATCAAATCTAGTAAGATTTTTTAATCGATTTGGTTGCGCTTTTCGGTTTGAATACCCCTAAATGTCACTTATATATGTCGTCTATGAGATTAAATTGTATAAACCTAAACCAAGAATGTAAAAAAATATATTTAAAAAGACACGATCTGGTCATCTAAAATAGAGGTGGATTCAAAAATTATGATTAGAATAAGTTACTGATAAGGCCTAAAATTTACTAACTAATTTATGAGTGCCTTGTAAATAATGTTTTTTTTCTTCGTTTTAGTTTTCTATGTTTTAGTAGGGAGACACATCCTTCTAATCACAATTAGGTAGTGATTATGTTTGAAGATTTCCTAATAAAGAAATAGGGAGATTTTTTGAAACTCTAGTTAGTTAGTTAAATACGTGAACTTAGATGAATTTCCATTTCTTTCTTGGAGTCCACGTTTAATCTTCTTAAAGGATATGTGAATGGGTCACATGATGTCTCCGTCTCTTTACTTGGATTAAGTACGGTCAAACCTCTCTATAACAGTCTCGTCTGTTCCGAATATTTTTAGATGTTATAGCGAAGTGCTGTTATAGACACGTATATTATAGTGGTTCCGTAAAAACTTAGCTTTTATAGAGAAGTGTTATTATATAGGAATATTGTTATAGAGAGGTCTGATTGTATTATCACGCGAGACAACATGAATTTTGTTATTTTAATCTTGCTTACTTTTTAACTTGGTGTCGTTCAGAGCCGAATTCAGGATTTAAACTTTAAAATTTTTAGCATTGAACCTATAATATTTTCAAATTATACTATTCTTGCTTACTTTTTTATTGGTGAGGTGGAAGAGAAAGTGCGTAATCAACACGCATATAATATTCATTCGGTATCTGGTACTCGCTAATTCCATCAATTCGAATTATCGACTTGTAACTAAAACCCTTTAAAAAGGAGAATACTAATATGAATCTCTCCATATTCCTAGACATGTTCAAGTTCTCATATAATTGTAAATCTATTTACCAAAATCAGATTTTATATGTGATCAATTAATGTAGATTTACTTTAATTATATTTAGTAGATTATGTAGATTTGGTATTGAAATAGTAAAGGTTTGAGTACAGAACGGGGAAGGTAAGTAGGTAACATTAAATGCTAAAATCATGTTAGATTGGAAATAAAATACTATGGGATTGTATCCACAATTTAAACGTGCATGAGTTATATTAGGTAGACCACGTATTTGGTAATTAACTTCTTTTTGTCCTTTCTCTCTTTTAAACCCTTTTTATAATATTTTATTTTCCTTAATTTTGTCATACGACAATAATTAAGATGTCAACCTACGAGAATCCTCATAAAAACTAATTCCATATTCCAAATTTTGTATTAGATAAGCGTAATATATTAGCACCCGTTTGACCATAAATTTTGGTTATATTTTTTTAATTTTCTTTTCAAAAACACTATTTGTTCTTGAATATGATCAATTTTTGAAAAAAAAAAACTGAATATTTTTCAAGTTCCCAAAAACTAGTTTATGATAGTTTCGTGAAATTAAAATTCTTTCACCAAAATTTTTAAGTTTTTTTCAAATAAAATGCATGCTCAAGCACAACTTCAACTTCTAAAATTATTTTTCACCACAACTTTAAAACCTACTTTTCAAAGTGCAAAACTTGGCTTAGGAACATTGTTTATTAGGGGTGTTAATGGATATTTAAAAATCGACTAAACCGACCAAATCATACTGTACCGCACCAATTATTTGAATAAAACCGTAGGTTTTATATAAATCTATAATCGCACTGATAATTAGGGTATATTTTTTATTTTATGAAAAATATACCAAATTGTACCGAATAAATTAAAAAAATTATATTCTAATATTAAGTTTAAAAATAATAAAGCATTAAATTTTTTCTTGGGCCTTGAAATTATGAAACAGTTACAAGCCAGCAAGTAATTAAACTCAAAATCCTAATTCCCAAACTTTATGCTACTCCTATTGAAACTAAATTATTTCCAGCATATTCACTAGCAAGACACAATGTGTTGTAGCGATTATGAGTAGCAAACAACGAATATGTTTCCTTTCGTATGATTTAACTTTATCTTTTTGAATATTTAATCTTCTATAGACTTTATTTTTGGATCCCAGCTTAGTAAATATCTTTCCACTCGTGTGATTTATATTTCTTTTGTATTTGCTTAGTTTCTTTTGCGCTGATGTAGAATAGTTTATGGATATACTATACTCTAGCCACCTTTCATACTTTTTTAATTCATCATTTTTTAAACTTTAAAAATATCTAGAGGGTTTTGCTAAGTCCTATAAAGTACGTATGTTATTGTATTCTACTTTCTACTAGTGACTTTTACATGATATTTTAAAAAAAATTACCGAATTTACCGAACCGTACCGATACCGAAGAGAACCGACATGATTGAGACAATTTCGAAAAATCTAATTTTGGTTATACATAATAGAATAACCGAAAAATTGATGTGATATAAATTTTATAAAATAACCGACCAAATCGAACCATTGACACCCCTAGTGTTTATTACGATTCCCATCAAATAGCAAAGATCCCAAGTAACCATGGGCTTTCATTTTGTTATATTTTAATCGACAAACTCTTCATTTGATCTTTCACTCGATGCATTAGTTGGAATTCAAGAAAAAAAGAAAAGAGTTATATAATGTAAGGTCTGATAATTAATGGAAATTATTAGTTGAGTTATATAATGCATTAGTTGCAAATACCTTTTCCTTAGGTAATTAGATATTATCGGATTAAAAATGGTAACTAAATATTCTTATGTATGACATACTCGTGACATTGTCGGAAGAATTGGAAGAAAAAAAACGAGTCAAACAAACTGATCTTGCTCCGGTCAGCCGAACCCCCTTCGTCCAAAAATATACTGTCTATATAAGGATAGAGTTATTTTCATATTTAAATGTTGAATTCCTTTAACTTTTTCGTTTGATTACCTTTTTTATTTTTAGGATTTCCTTGCAGAAAGTTCTGCTTCCGTACATGGTCAAGCAAACACTCTCTTCATTGTAAATGATAGTAAAATTGCATAAAAACAAGAATTGCATAAGCTTCAATGTTTGTTCTCTGCAAAAACAGAACTAACATCAAAAGTACTAAATTTAAATTGTTCATTTAACTCATGCAAATATTGATCACATTATCATCTTTGCTAGCCTCAACTCAATCACTCACAATTAATGTTTAATTTGTCTAGCTAAGATAAATATATCGTAATGAAAGACCTAAGGAGTACAAAAAAATTAGTACTCCATCAATAACATGATGAGTTCACTAAGCATGCTACTAAACCCTAAAAAACTAAGTTAAAAAAAAAACACAAACATCAAAAAACCATAACCATAGAAACTAGGCCACATTTGATCTCTTGCAAAGTTTCAACAATTCTTGGACAACTTCATCAATCTCTTCATCTCCTTTGACTCTTATTGTTTCACTCATATTCCTTGCTTTTGCCCTAATGGATTCTCCCCTTTGGTCCAAAACAACAAAATTGATAAGTTGAGCTATTTTTTCACTATCAAGTTTACCATCTTTGTCTCTAACAACTTCCAAACCAATCCCTACTTCTTCCACAAGCCTGGTATTCAATGGTTGATCAAGATGCATGGGCATAGCAATTACTGGAACGCCGTGTTTCATACTTTCCATAACAGAATTCCATCCACAATGACTAACGAATCCTCCAATATTAGGGTTTCCTAATATTTTTGCTTGTGGTGCCCAATCTTCAACTACCATTCCCCTTTCCCCTACTTTCTTGAAAAACCCTTGTGGTAATGCTTGTTCAAGTTTGAGTTTTTCACCTTTTGGAAACCTCAAAACCCCAATGAAATTAACCCAACTTTGCTCTAGCCCATGAGCAATCTCTTCTCTATCCTCTTGAGATAGGAAATATTCACTTCCAAAAGAAACAAAAACAGTTGACCCTTTTTCTTTCTGATTCAACCATGTTAAAATTTGGGAGTTTCCATCTTCACCTGTTGGTTCTTGAACAAGTGGACCAACAGGGATGATTTTCTTCTTGGTTAATCTAGATATATAATCACAATATTTACCATCAATTTCCTTAAAACCCTTGATCAAAACAATGTCAAAAGATCTCTTAAAACACAACTTAACACTAGTTTTATCTTTTTGTTGTTGCTCAATAGGCTCCAAATCTTGATTTTTGAGCATACGTGCCAACTCATAATCACGATAATAAATAGAGGACGAGAAGGGAAATTCCATATTAGGGTACCTGAAAGTGTGAAAAATGTAGGAAAACATGGTTGCACTACTTGTGACAAATACAACCGCTGGAATTTTTTTTTCCGATGCTAGCGTTGGTGCCCAAGGCTGAAGCAAATCGTAAAGAAGTAAATCCGGTTCAACGGTATTGAGAATTTGGCTGAAAATTGGACGAGACTTGGCGAGTGCTTTCTTAAGTGTGGACATGAGATGGGGTGGGAGGCCATTGGTTGTGTGGTAATGAGGAGGAAGATCGGGAAAA
The DNA here is from genome assembly GCA_005239505.1 of Nicotiana paniculata. NCBI lineage: Eukaryota > Viridiplantae > Streptophyta > Magnoliopsida > Solanales > Solanaceae > Nicotiana > Nicotiana paniculata. The sequence goes on along the minus strand of ML307304.1, from coordinate 45,043 downwards.
GATGGAAGTCGAAGTTCAACGAGATGAATTTTCTCAGTTAAGCTTTCGTTAATAAGCTTTTGTTTGATTGAAATGAAATTTGCAGGAGTTGAGCATAAGAAAATGGTGAAGTTTCTTGTGATGAGTTTTTTGGCTAATTCAAGGAATGGAGAAATGTGTCCATGTCCTAACCATGGAAACATCAAAATACGAACAGATTTTTGGTTGATGATCTCCATTGAAGAAGCCATGAAATTATATTGGAAAACTCTTTGATTATCTATTTTTTTAGGCTAGAGAAGGGTGATTTTGTTATGAACAGAGACTAACAGCAATTTATAACGGATTTCATTGTTGTAATTATGTTAAGTTTCGTATAAATGGAAAGTAGGTTTTGAACGAAAATCTAGTATATATTTTCCAAATTTTAAGATACCTTTAATCTTTTCCAAGTTTTTAAATTCTAGAAAAAATAAATAATGAATGACCGGTTATTTGTATAAAAGAATAGGAGGATATAGAATTCATCAACAAGCTCTTAATTTGCTATTCGTATAATTAATGCATGACTTGGTCTTTCAAGGAAAAAAAGAGAGTTATAGAATGGAAAGTCTCGTAATAACTTAATGGAAATACGACCGAACTTAATCATATTCGTAACGCTAGGAATAAATAACTTAATTTAGTTGATTACCAATATTAGATAATTCCTCTTTTATTTACTTTTCGAAAATACTACTATATGAATCGAAAAATACAGTTCCATAAATCATTAATTAATAATGTTTCAAATTATGAATAGATAAACAAAGAAATTTAATCACGTGTGAAAAATACTAGTTAGATCTAGGGGCGGAACTGGGGTAGGGAGGGGTTGCAGGGTCAATTTTTTCAAAAATTCTACCTCCACCCCTACTTAAATCCCATACACATTTTCGTGAGTTTGTTACTTTATATTATATTACCAAAACTATAACAATAAAGAAAAGAAAAAAAGTATAATGGCATAATAATATAAGAGCAACTTTTAGTTTCACTAGGCGCGTGTATCCCATTTTAATGAGTATATTTTTTTTTTAAAACACACAATAATATTATTTTTTTTGAATATTAAAATAAAAGTTAAAAAATATAAAATTTTGAAAGATGCAACCTAATTAGCAACTCAATGAAAGAAGAAATCCTGCTCTTAGTGAATATATTCAAGTTAAGATTTATTCTAATTTTACAATATAAGTTATTAGGCTTTCTTTTCTGTATCAGCCCAAAAAAAAAAAAACACAACTCTCGAAAATTTAAAGGTTTTTCTTAATGTTTCCTTAGGGAGTTATATATTCTTGAGTTTATTGTAGAAGGTACAAACGTGAACAAATTGGCAGAAGACATATTTTTTCTTCAGGAGCAAAATGCAAAATTTTCGAGGAAATTTAGTTAAACATAAAAAAGTTATACTTCAGCGGCTCAACGTTGTGATTGGAAAAATTTTAATAGTTAAATTCAATTTGATATATTATGATATATGTGCAAACAAATCAAGAGCGGGCACAGATAATCTTCATTATCTTTCTGTTCTCCCCAAATTTCAAAATAACTTTGCCACGTCCTACAAGAGGAGGAAAAAAGCAAAGTCCAAATTGGTGACTTGAAAATTTAGTCTCACCATCATTCTTAAGGATGCCATCTGAAATTCAATAGCAAACATACATGATGGTAACTAAAAAAAATAAACCAATATCAATTTAAGAGAATAAATAAAATATCGAACAAATTAAATTACACAAAACAGGTTACGGGACAAAACAAGAAAATACTTTAAGGAATAAATTGACATTGACGATAAATAGGTTTTACGCAAGCGAAAAAAAGACCGTAGATGCCAATATTTGAAGTACCATAATTGAGTTCCACCACCTGTTTATATATATATATTTAAGATGAAGACTCTAGAATCACCTGGATGCTATTATTTCAGCCTATCTATTTTTGTTAAATTACTGGACAAAAAAGTAAAAGGCACTAAGTATCAAAAAGTTAGAATTAATAGTTAGTATGTGAATTATTAATTAAAGGTATAACCGAAGACTAACCCAAGTGATATTTTACTTGGTTAATGAATCGAATTAGCTAAATAGGCCTTGATGCAATAAATGACAAGTAAATAAGTACTATATAAACTTAAATTTCAAATACAAGATATTTTTAAATATTAGGGCTTCTTACATAATTTTAAAAAGGAAAATTTTAATAAGTAAAATTTTAGTTAATTTTAAAGTTCTAAAAAATAAAAAGCAATATAATGACTATTTTGTCAAGTGTGTACTTTAATTTTAAAGAATAAAAAAGACGAATGACATCTCGTTAATGGCTTTTATGCTTTTAATATAGATATAGATATAGATTAAAAAAAATTGTCCATTCGGGACATACAAAGCTATCGTACATTTGAGATACTCTAATAGTATCATTAGAAGGAGGATTTCCAATTAGTGGTACGCTACTAATTAACTAATTAACGTACTCTGTTTACGGTTATTGTTTTAAAACAAACAAGGAAAGGATTTGACTACAATCTTTTGCAAATATTTTTTTCCTTTTGGACAAACTTTCTCCAAAAGTTTCAAAGTAATGCTTTGAGTTAGTAAAGGTAAGAGAAACGCAAGAGATATTCTTACATTTATTGTGATATATGCAACATTTTAAGAGTTAGGTTCTTAGATATTCTCGGATGCAAAAAATGGTAATTAAATATTGAAGTGATAATTTCGAAAAAAAATGGAAGGAAAAAAGTCGTATTATGCACCGAAACTTAGCTATAACGATAAATAAAAGAGAAAAGTCAAAATGGCATGACAATATAAAACCAAGATTTAGTTTCTCTAATAAAATCATTCATTACAATTAAAGAAGTACTTAATATGAATCGAAAAATCCAGTTCTTTAAATCATTAATTAATATTTCAAATTATGAAGAGAAAAATTAAATAAAGAAATTTAATACATTTCCTTTGGAAGTAAGGCATGTGCGAGAAATACTATTNGGGGGGGGGGGGGGGGGGGGGGGGGGGGGGGGGGGGAAGTTGGTTGGATGAACTCCTTGCTAAAATATTGCATTATATAAGTGTTTACCCGTAAAATAGTACAGTTAAATTTGTTGCGTGTTTTATAGACAAGTGAACTGATTTGATCTCAAAATGATAAATAAATTAAATAAAAATATAAGACCTAGCGTTGAAATCAAAGGAAATAGCAAGCCTGGTTCCGGGAGCAAGGTTTTCGAAGACAGCAATAAGAAAAGTACTAGACAGGAAATAAAGTTATATTATTTAGCTTGATAATAAAATGTAGCATAAGTTTTGTCCGAGATGAGTATCTTACAATGGTTGTTGAAGCCACTATTTATAGCTATACCTAGGGAACAAAATTCTAGGATCAAGCCCGTCTTAAATAATAATAAAGAGTGGTCATTGATGAATATGTAAAAGCAGGTCATGAATGCCAAAATTCTCTACAACAGCTGCGTATTTAATACTAATGAACATTCTTCATTAAATGCCATCTGGTGACAAATATTCGTTTTCTTCCGTTGACCGTATTTCCTTCTGGATCTACCCGGTACTAGTTGAAGACATTGTCTTCGATCCTAGTTTCCATTCGATTTGTCTTCTGTTTGCCTCTGGTTCCACGTATCACGCAATCAATCGAGAATTTAATATAAATCAAGTTTACCATATACAGATAGTCCCCCTGCTTTCTGGTGACACATCTTTGAGTCAACGGGAAGTTGGTGAAGATTCCTTTCTTAGTGGGAAATTTTCTGAACCATTCTGAGCAGTTTCTGACGCTTGATTAGACGCACGTCTCCTCGCATTTAATATCCCGAACACGTGTTACCCCACGATTTAATTATATTTTTGCCAGTTCTCGAGGTAATTATGACCACGATTTTAGCTGAGTATACCTTTACTTATACGCCTTATTCTTCTTCTTTCACTTTTAACAACTTCATAATCTTTCTTTACCTTTTTGCACTTAATTTTCTTCTGCTTTCATCTCTCTCTGATCATCTTCAAAAAGCTCTATCGTCTCCTTATAATTATGGATTTCCCTACTAAATCTTTCAAGAACTCCGATTTTCTCTTCTGTGGAGGCCCGAAGAAGAGCAAAGATAAGGAAGTTGATGTTGATGTTGATCATCCCACGGTGAACACCATCATACCTAAACATCTAAACACTGTCAAAGATTTCGAAGAGAAGTTCCCCACTTCAAAGCCTCAAACTTGGGATGTTGGTAAATATCCTTCTTCTATTCGCCGTTCCAAGATTCCTGCTGTGAAGGAGGACTGTGACTGTCATAACCTAAATATTATTGCTCCCGACCTAGTGGAGCGTGTGACCTTCACTAAAAAGGGTTTTACGTAGGTTTACATGTACCCCTTCCCTTTGGGGCCATTCTCATTAAGCCGGGGACTTGACCCCGTGATTTTTGAATTCTGCCACCGATATCAAGTCTGCTTGGCACAAATAGGCCCCTCTGTGTGGCAAACGGTGGCTAGTCTGCAACGATTGTGCTTGGAAATGAGGGAGACCCTCACCCTAGCACATATGATGAACCTCTACTTCCACAAAATCTTCCGTTGGGGAATAATAAACTTCAGCACGTGTGGAAACCATGATTTGCTTACTAGCATAGATGATGACATTGATCGTGAATGGATGGAGAAATTTGTCATCATTGCTACCAGGGATATCATCCCGGACACAACTGCATCTTTCCCCGAATCTTGGAATCGTTCACGTAAGTTCAAATTTTATCTCTTTCTCTGAAAAAGGTTGTTTCATGTCATTGCTAACCCTTTTTCTTTCATTATTTCACCTACTCGGTGGGCACTACCAAGGGTTGAAGGCCTGGATCGATGGGTTCAGAAAGTTCTGGAAATCACTACACCAGAAACCAGCCGCTGGAAAGAGTTGGCCCCCAAATACGGGTGGAAGACCAAAAACTACAGTAAAGTGACTCTTCATTTCATTCCGCCGTTATACACAAGAAAATTTGCTAACCTTGCCTTTTTGTTTGATTTAGGGCTCCCATAGGGTTTTGTTTCATGCCCTGAGGAGGATGTTTTGGCCGATGCCGCAGAAGTTGCGAGGTTGTTGCATGAGGCTCTCACTCGGACCGGTGCCCTCGGGTCTGCTTCCGGTGCAAGCACTTCTTCTCAGGGTCCCCATCCAGAGAACAAGCAACCAAAAATGCTGCATTCTTCCTCGTCCGAATAAAAATAAAAAGTAAGGAAAACCATGCCCGAGCTAGTCTCAACCACTGTAGTTATTGATGATGATGGGGAGGCTAGTGATGAAGAGGCTTCCCTCCAAAGGAGACAACGATCTTCATCAGCTCAACATAATGCTCAATCTAGAGAGCGTAAAATCCTAACTGAGGGCGAGGTATGAACGCTCTAGGGAGAAATGGATTTAATGGAGAATGCTGATTCTCCCTTTCCCGTCCCAGTTGCTGCTCCCCATCCTATGAGGTCGAATACCGGGCCTCATCTGTCTTTGGTTGATGAGCAACCAACAAATAGAACTGCCTCTGTTGCAGCTGCTTCTCAACCTACAACACCATCAATTTCTTCTCCCTCCACACCAGTTGTTCCTTCATCACCAGAAATTACTACATCTCCTCTCCTGGCCGCAGATGCCCGAGAGGGGGGTGCCCCTCCTCCCCAGTCCCCTGACCATGGGAATTTGGGGAACAACTATTCACCCCCTTCTGCAGATCCCCAAGGGGCGAGGAACGTCTCTCTCTCGATCATAAAAGAGTGTCACCTGCTATCCAGGCCGGTGGAACTTGCCAACCAACTAAAGACGCTGGATTCAGAAAAAAATAAGAAGAAAATACACCCTCTTTCAGGGGAGTGTATGTTGAAGAACGCCATGCACAATGCAGTAGGGGTACCGTACTTATTCTTTTACTGCTTGTTTCTATTTTTCTTGTTACAACATGGTTTCTGACTTTGATCTTTGTTTCGCATGCCAACTTCCTTTCTTCTGAAGGTCTTCAGAGATTGATCCTTGACAAAGAGGGACTTATGTACGAGCAGAATCAATTGTTGGCCGAGAGGAATCAACTTGTCCCACGCCTCCCAGTGCTAGAGGTGAAGGCTGCTGAAAAGGCCGAGATTGAGGCCCGGTTACAACAAAGTGAGAAAGAGATGATGGATCACAGTCAAGAAGCCACTCATCTACATGCACAACTTCAGGATGCAAAAGCTAGGTGGGTTGAATCTCAAGATGTTGCTCTTGCTGCTATCGAGCGCGAGTCTGCCTCCATTGAACGAACAAATAATTTGGAGGCAGCTTTGAACTCCAAAGCTGAAGAGGCTGATGCTCCTAGGAGAAGCAGGCCCGGACGGAAGATAGGCATAAGAAGATCATGGAACAAAATAAGGTTCACATAACTACAATCCGTGATCTTGATCTTAGCCTCAGTGCCATGAGAGCCGAGCGAGATGGCCTTTTGACCTAGGTTGATAGGCTTAAAGCAATACTTCAGCACTAAGGGGATTCCTTCATTATTGAAAAAACACACTCTATGTACCATATGAGGAGGAAAACCTTGGAAGAGGCGAAAGCGGGCATTATTGATATCGACAATGAGATCGCCAAGGCCCGAACGCTAGAGTTAACTGCTCGGGAATGTCTCCCGGCTTGTCCTGATGAAACTGAATCTTCTAGTGCCGGTTTTGAGTTTTTGGGGATGAGGTTACTATAAAGGCCAAGATCATCACCGGCGGCAGATTCCACTACTTCTCCCGGGGGCGTAGATGCCTCTCTTCCCTCGAGTTTCGATGGCGACGAAGTTTAGCCTTTCTACTTTCTTTTTGTTGTTTTTCTTTTATATTTTTGTACTTACGCTGCTTGGCATGTTTGATAAATAAAAATGACCCTTTGCTTAAGCATTGCGCAAAGTTCATTCCTTTTGCGTCGAATTAAGTAAGGCTTCGGGTGTATTTTTTCCGATAGCTTTTGGGTTCTGGCATAAACTCTTCCGGAACCAATCCTTTACTATGAGAGTTTCATAAGAGATGAACCTCTTATATTTACGGTGCTATTGAAGAGGACGTCTTCTATTTATTTCGGCACTAACATTTGAAGTTTTCAATTAACTTTCAAATGATAATATCAGTTCGTCATTTGGACAAGAAACAAGTGAAAAATAAGAGGACTTCATTTTTATTCCTTCTATCTTCAAAGTACATAAGCATTTGTTTGCTAAAAAAAGAAATTTCCAATACATGTGGCAACTTGTACAACTTATTTTTATGGGGTTAGTTATGTAGTCTTCAGTCCCGATGAGACATTATTGTTCTCGGGTCTCGCAGTCCCGTTTTTCGTTGCAATCATGTTGCCTTATTCTCGTACTAATACCCCAGTGTTTGAATGTGAAGTATGCGAATTGGAACACTAGAAGTTTTTCTCTTCTGAGGAAAAACACTTGTGAATATTTGAATAGCCTTTGGTTCGATAGCAAGTTTTACTTCCCATTAGGAATTTTCCATCGAGCCAAAGACTATCTAACCATCCCGCAGTGGTTTGTTATTTCAATTCCTTGTCATTTAAATTTCTTAACTCTGTTGATGGCGTTTAATTCGTAATATGCTTTTCGTTGCTGCCTCGTTAAAAACCTTGCTATAAAAACCCAATTGGGTCAAAACCTGGTCGAAGAAAAAAAGAGTGCAGCACATACTTTCAGTATAAGCAGGATCCATCAACAATAATACCTTTTAAGATGAGTTACATTCCAGCTGCTCGGCAATTTGAATCCATCTTGGTTCTCTAGTTCGTATGACCCTTTTCCAGGTGACATCTGAAACTCGATAGGGGCATTTCCATATCGGATCCAGCTTTCTCACGTTGAGCTCCCGAGTGTTCTGAGTCACTTTCCTCAAAACCAAGTCTCCCACTTTAAAATAGCGGATATTGGCCCTCCAGTTATAGTATCTTTCCCTCCTTTTTTTCTAAGCCACTATTCTTATATGCGCCAAGTCCCTGCATTCGGCAAGCTGCTCCAGTTTGACCAGTAATGCCTTATTATTTGCTTCTTCGTCTGTCCGGATGTACCACAAGGTCGGTTCTCCTACTTCTAGTGGGATCAGAGCTTCTACACCGTATATGATAGTGAAGGGTTCTCCCCCGTGCTCGATTTCACCGTCGTTCGTTATGCCCATAGCACGCCCCGTAACTCTTCAAGCCACTTGTCGTTGGCTACTTCCAACCTCTTTTTGAGGTTTTGAATAATCACCTTATTGGTTTATTTCACCTGCCCATTTACGCTCGGATGGTATGGTGAATATATAATGTGTTTAATTTTCAGGTCTTCAAGAAATTTTGTGACTTTGGAGCCTATGAACTGTGGTTTATTGTTGCATGCAATCTCCTTCGATATTTCGAACTAGCAAATTATGTTTTCCCACAGGAAATCGAGCACTTCGCGCTCACCGATCTTTTAGTAAGTATTTGCTTCAACTCATTTAGTGAATTATTCAGTTGAAATTAAAAGAAATCTTATCTTCCCAGGACCTGGTGGCAGTGACCCAACTATATTCATCCCCTATTTCATGAATGACCATGGGGACAACACCAAATGCAAGAGTTCTGCCGGTTGGTTACCAAGTGTTTATGGCACCGACACTTGTCGCATTTTTCAACGAATGCCTTCACATCTTGCTCCATATGGGGACAGTAGTATCCCGCCCTAACTAATTTTAGTACCAATGAATTTGCACCAGAATGATTCAAGTAATTACTTCATGAACCTCTTGATAACTAGGGATTTTAACCTGCTAATTACTTTCTTTTGCTTAGGTTTTGAGTAAAAAATGTGTTAAGGTATTCCCAAAAACTAACTCAAGGTGCTTACTGATGATAGGCTATAATTGCATATTTTAGTCGGTTATTACACTCTAGTTTACTGCACTTTAATTGAGTTTGAGTTTTAATCGCTAGTGTTTTGCACTAATTGTGTGTTTTATGCCTTGTAGGAGTGATTCCGAGCTATACAGATGTTATGGAATGAATTCAAGTGATTTGGAGCTTTGAAGTCAGAGTAAAATCCCAAGGAATTAATCGGGGATCGTGTTCGGGGGTCAAATTTGATAGTTAAGAACAAACGAAGACTCGAGGAGGTATATTGCACACTATCTAGTAAAATAGACATAACTCTTTGTTCCAAACTTCTTTTGGGCTATATAGTATATGGTTGGAAAGATAACTCAAAGGGACACAACTTTCATGTTTTACGGGTTTCTAAATTCCAAACGGAACAGGGTTAAAAACGTGGTCGAAACTGAAACCGCGGACCTGATACGCAAATGGGGCAGAAACTTTTCGATATGCGCGGCCACTAGCGCGACCGCGCTACTCCAAGACTAGAAAATCATCCTTTTTCGCCTAGGAGAAGGTATAATTGTTTGGACGTGACCCTACTTGGTATATATACATGGAAAAATGGTATTTTGGACAGATTGGATAGATTTGAGACAGAGATTCGACCTAAGGAGGCAGAGACACAATAGGAGCAAGGCGGGGAATTCTTCTACGAGTTTTTCCTTCCTCTTCTTATTTTTCATTGTTGGTTATGAATTTTAGTACTGTATTTTTACATGCTATTATGAATAGCTAGTTTGTTATCTAGGGTTTTTGATGGAACCTTTTGTAGGACAAATTCTTGTTATGTTTTTATATAATTGAGCTGTTGGATTTCTCTACTTATTCAACTATGTGTTTATTGTTGTTGATTGAATGGTCATCGATTGACTGTGTCTATTTATTATGTGTTGCTTGAGAAAGGATGCATATTTAGGTTGTTTTTGAACAATGTCACTCCTAGCGTATGTGAGGATTCAATACAGCGGGTTTAAAGGTAGTTTTAGAAATAATAAAGCCTTGACGTAGTCATAATGAGCGGTTAGATAAAGCCAACTAGCGTAGTTCGAGAGAATATGTCTAGTAGATTTTTGTATTTGCTCGAGAGAGAATTACGGCACCTAAAGTGCTCATGATCAATAGAGAATACATATGCGAAATTGCAGGGAACATAGCGGGAAGGATTCTGACAATTGGGAAATCATAACTCTAGACCTCCTAAATTTAATCTCAAACCTTTAGTATCTTTAGTTGTTAATTTACTGCTTTAGTTTCTTAGTTAATTAGTCATATATAAGAATTTTAATCTTTATAACTTAGAAATTTAGTCGAGCTTGTCTTCTTAGCGATATTAAAACAATTATGGCGAAACCTTAGTTCTCTGTGGGATTCGACTCCGGACTTTTAGACCGGATTATATTTGCAACGACCACTTAGTCCTTTTTATAAGGCATAGTTGTGCGTGATCAAATTTTGGCGCCGTTTCCGGGGAACTAACGGTGTAGCTGTAGGTGTACATATTGCTAGGTTTCAAGTTTGAATTTCTTTTTCTGTATTTAATTTTTATTTTCTTTATTTTAGTTTTATTTGTTAATTTGAAAAACATGACATCATGGAATTATGAGAATAGGGATGTTGGTAATTCTAGTTTTGTTCCTCGTTATGCATATTGTGGAGGAAACCCCCCAGGACAAAATTATCAATATATTCCCGAGAGCGAGTTATGTGCATCAACTCAATCTTATCTGTGGAATGTGTGTGATATATGTGGTGGTCAAAATGGTTACTTTTATGGTTGCAACCCCTTACTATGATGGTTCTACCTTTTATTGTGAAGTTAATAGGAATAAAGAACCTGGGGATGCAGACCTGAAGGAGATCAAGGATATGTTAAAGTGCCTTTTGGAACAAAATAATGAGAAACAATTGCAGCTAGAAAGGCAAGAGGCAACTATTCGCAAGTTGGAGGCTCAATTGACTCAAGTGGTTAGAGATTTTAATGCTCAACAAGCCAATATTGAGGATAGTAGCCAAGAAGAGCATGAAATTGAGGTGTTAATTGGGGAGGTCAGAGTAGAACATCAACAACCTAGCCAACTACAATTTGAGGATGTCGATGTTGAAGAAGTGAGACTAGAGCCAGCCAAGGACTTTGAGGATATAAATTTTGTTGACTCTAGTGTCATTGATGTTGAGGATGTTGAAAGTACTGAAGTTCATGTGTTTGAGCGCATTGGTCCACACTCCAAGCATTTTTCCATATTATGTTTGGATGGTGATATGGAAATAGAGTCATCCGAACCAATTGAGGAGTCAAGGAATGAGGAACAAGGTGCATATATTCTGGAATTCTTCTTGCCAGAAAGTCAGGATTACATACCTCATACAAAGGCCAAGGAGTACAGAATACTACATTATTTCCTTGGGCCAGTTAGATTCGTTCCACCGCCCCATGACCATAATCATAAGCTTGAATCAAAACTTGGGGGTTCAATTCATACGCTCCAGGTGGAGGGAAAAAGTGATTCACGTCGTGCCGCAACGTTAAATCAAGCGCTTGTTGGGAGGCAACCCAGCTTTATTTTTTTTAATTTTTAATTTAGTTTTTTTTTATTATTGTATTATTCTTGTAGTGTCGATTTTTGATTTTTTAGGAGCATGGAATGCAACGTCATTGGAAGGATGCTATAGCAAACCAGATGGTTGGAACTAAGTGTGAGGTACCCGCACGAAGGACCAGGCCTGGGAAAATTCTGAGTACCCCATGAGATGTTAGTGCTTCAGCGTTAGGCCTACCAGGGAGTTTCTTTTACCCTCTTATAGTTATGATGTGCATTGGGGACAATCCACACTTTTAAGTGTGGGGTGAGGAGATCGTCTGGATGACTTTCCATGCTATTTTAGTTGTGTTAGTTTAATTGAATAAATTTTTTTTTGGACAAAAATAGAAAAGATTGGACTTTTCCCGACGATGGATCTATTAGACAATTTTCTTGAGGAATTTAAGTCTAAAAAAAAGATTTTCTTTTATTAGGTAGTGTAGCAATTCCCCCTTGATTTTTCTTTGTGCGCGGTTCTTTTCCAAGGGTTTTGTTTGAACCGGGTGTAGTTAGTTTTTTTTTTAGGAATAGGAGTCATTGTGTTGTGTTTTGAATTGAAGCAATATCTCTTGACTTTGTTATGCCTTGAGAATAGTGAGTACGTTGGTTGTGGCGCTTAGGATCAGTTTTTGAATCTTGTATAAGTAGCTTAAATTGTATGATTTTAAATTTGCTTAACTGCTTTAACTAAAGTGTCTTGATGAATCCAGTCCTGAGTGAGTTAAGTGCCATGTGTGTGTGAGGTTTATGTGTTATTCTGTGCATTGCATTTGATGTCTAGAACTTGTGCTGTGTGTTTGCAATGCGAACTAGTAGTTTTGTTCGGTCTTGGAAGTGATATAGGCGTTTCTTTGTTGAGCCAAATATGTATTTTACCCGCCTAATTGTTATGTATCGTAGTTAACCCCTTTGAGCCTGTAATCCTGTTTCTTTGACAACCATATTACAAGCCTTACCCATTTGTTTGAATTAACTATCTATTTGAACCTTTTAACCTCTGATGAGCACTTGAATTATTATGAACTGTGTAAAAATTTAAGTGTGTGGTGGTTGGTTTGGCTTTTGAGTGGAACTAATGAAATAAGGAGAAAGATGCACTGTTTTGAAAAATTGAACGCCTCTTGAATTGAAAAAAAAAAGGAAAAAAATAGTTGTATTGCCGTGAAAAAAAAAGTATTCCTTGATAAGTGGTGACTCTTGATGTAATTGTGCTTAAAGAAGTATGGGCTAAGTGATGTGAAGGTGGGATTTGGTTTGACATAAGTATGGGGTTTGAATGTTAAAGTATATGTATTAAAGTGCATAGGGAGATGTAGTCACTCTTATATCTAAATGTATCCTACTTGTCCCGTAACCTACATTACAACCAAATAAAGTCCTAGTTGATCCTAGACTGAATAAGCTCGATTAGTAGAGTAGTACATTACGGGCAAGCCTATGGTGCATTTTTTGTGGCACATGAATATTATTTCTGAGAGTGAGTAATGTTGATACCCAATTCTTTCTCAAATTATTTTTAAATTTGCATATCTACCTTCAAAATCAAGTTCCATAACAATTGGTTTTTCCATAATTTTCTCATATTTTTATAAATTTATTTCTAATTTATCCAGTATTTTTTATCTCTAATAATTAATTATAAATCGCATTACAAATGATTTCAAAGGTATCTCTTGACTTAATACATTATTTTTTGCCTTGTTAAGATCAAATTGTTTCACAATCGGTCAAATTAGCACATTTTGGCTATAATTGCAATAATTTTGCAATTATAGCCTAACCATATATTTTTATGATATTTCTATCCAATAATTGGTCATTTATATTTTTAAATACTGATTAACCATTTTTTTTTTTATTTCTTAATCACCAATTTCATTCTTCTGATTATTAGTTATTTTAACTAATTTTAATTGAGCATTTAACATTTTAATTGAGTATTTAACAGCTAGCCACATTTTATTTAAATTCTAGCCCCCAATTAAACCCAAACCCACCCAATTAAACTAGCCCAAAACTCCCCAGCCCAGACCATATCCTACCCAGCCTAACCCCAAACCAATCTGAGCCGTTGATCAAAATAGATCAACGACCCAGATTTCTATTACCTTAATTAAACCCTAATGACTACCCCCCCCAATTTCATTTCCCCCTCTCATTCTCTCTCAACCGGTCTCTCTACCTCCATCTCTCTCTCTCTCTCTCTAGTCTCTTCTAGAGACTTCCAGTCTCTTCTTCTCCGATGAAGATGGGCTTGTCTTCTCCGGCTACCTCTCTTGCCGGAAACCATGGGTCCTCGCTCCTCTTAGCTTCATGGCTCCCTCCTACACCGGGTATCACTGTCTGGAGCTCCTTAGGAGATCCTGAAGCGGTTCACCTCACCCCATGACTGTTCATGCCTTCTCAGGCCACCCTTGGTTTGTCCGAGTAATATCTTCCCATCTCCGGCCAAAACCTATGGTTTCTGAGCCGATTTTCTCTCTTTTTGGGTTATCTCACTGAAACCCTAACTGTTGGCTCTCGATTTCTTAAGATCTATGACAGATCTGGATGTATTCTGAGTTATTTTTGCTATTTTCTTTAAAGATTCCGAGTTTTCTTTAAAAATGACTCTTAACCTTCAAGCTAGGGTTTCTTAATAACTTTCGGAAAAAAAAGAATGATTTTCTTTATGATTTTAAGTATTATTCTATATTTTCTACTATATTTGCACGATTAATTTGTGTTTTTCCTTCATCTGACTTACTATGTTGGAAACCCTAAGTGGCTTTGCCTTAATCTTAGGATTCCGAGTCTGTTTTGATGATTTTACTCGTGCAATCTGTATGAGTACATGTTTCCCACGAATGTTCCGAGCTTTTCTGTGACTTTACCATATTTTGTTCATTAGGGTTTCTGATCTTTGTGTCCACTATTCGTATCATGTTTACTCCGTTATTTCCTTTAATCACTTTACTTGTTCTAACTTAAATCCCTGATTTATGTGATTCTCTTATCCTACTTTTCCTATTCTTGCTTATGCTATGTTTGCTCCGTTCAGTTGCAATACTTTCCTTTGGTTAATATTGCCTTCTAATGGAATCCCTGATTCCCTGTGATTGGTACCCTCTATTATCGACTAATTTCAATCTTTAAAATATTCTCTTGCCTTATTTTTGGTTAATTATGCTGTCAACTGATTCTCAACATTTGTTTCCTTAATTAGGACTCTATGAACCTAGTCTAATTACCAGCTCTATACTTACCTTATTTTGAAGTATTTTATTATTTTTTATGTTCCAATCATATGTTGATTTTCTTCCTTATTAGTTACATGTTCTTACCGTTTAAAAGTTAACCCCTTAATTAGAGGAAGTACTTAAACTGATTGATTCTGATTCCTTTAATTGCTGCCTGACTTTGATCTGCACCTTATTTACTACTATTTTAAAAGCTATATAGACCCCAACCTCTTATTTTTAAAAGCTTAGGAACTGATCTGTTCAACTCTCTCTCTCTCACACAAATAAAAAACTCTCTGCTCTCTCCTCTGTGCTAGCTACTACTATTCTAAGTTAGCCGGCTGCAAGCCAAGGCTAACTATTGTGCATCTCCTACTTCCTGTTTGTGTTACTGCTTTCTTCACTTTACTGGTATGTTCTAATTCAGATTTCAGTTCTCAAACCAACATATTTCTATTACTGTTGTAATTCAGTGTGTTTCTAATTTGATTTTACTTATTATTCGACATGTATCTAGGATTCTGAACTCCTCTCTGCCTGTTAAGTTTATGCTTTACTTGTCAATGACCAACATGTTTCAGTTTCTTGTGTGAATCCCCATGCATATGATTGGTACATTAGTGATCATGGTCTTAGTTGTTTAGTGTTGATATGTTAATATAATCCAGTACTTTACTGTATCCCTGATCCTCTGAACCCTTAGGATGTTTCTATGCATACCTATATATGTGCTTCTGCCAGCTACATGTTTGCCCGCACATGCTCTGTATTTGTCCCTCAAATCCCATTACCCCTGTTTGTGATTGTTGGACTATCCCTGGTCCTTTGTGTGATGTTGAACTTTTATTCCAATCAATTTTCCCTCTTCAAAAGTATTTTTCTTACTTACCCTTTCTCAAAACTGTTTTCTTACTTAAACCCTTTTTAAAAATAAAAAGCACTCTCACAAATACTCTTAGAAATCTAGGTTCTGCCTCTTCTGTGTGAGCATTGCCTAGGGACCCTTGAGCTCCCTCTGAACTTTGACACACAGATGCTGGCCATTCCACACCGCACTTACTCTATTTTGGCTATGAAATCTGGGTTTGAGCACTGCCCGGGAGCCCTTGAGGTCCTTAGGGAACTCTGACACACCCGGATTATGAGAAGGTTGTGAAATAATACCTGGCATTGAGGACTTGGAGACTTGATCCTATTATGTAGGATCCCTATAGTTAACTTCTTATTTTCCTTCTATTTCAGTTGTGTAATTCGTATTCAAATGGCCTGTAATAATTATTTGTAAACAACTCTGGGTCGGATAGTGAAAAATGGATGGGTGATATGCATGCTGTAGTATAATTAAGGGTAGAAACCATGCTTCTAGGTTTATTTTCTCTATGTGCAATAGCAGCCATGTTTAGGTACACCATTCCATGCATTAGATATCATGCTACTTAGGATTTATGTGTATTCGACATCTCCACGCTTAGAAATCTTGCCTATAGGATAAATAATTACAATAAAATAAGTTGATATTACGTGATTCTTCCCATGTTCTGAAATTTCACTAGAAGTATTGTCTTAGGATAAATAAGCTGTAATCATGTCTCATCATGCTATACACGTAGAGATCCTATTCTGGGGGAACAACCATTAAAAATCTGTCACCTATGCTATTCCTGAAATTGTGCATAATGCTATGATTCTATGTGCATTTAGAAGTCCTGTTTAAGTTATTACGCATCATGTTGCATTAGATATCATGCTATAGGATCGTATCTATTTAACTGCATTTAGTCTAAACACAGAACAATCCCCTGTTCTCAGCAACTAGTAAATTAGTCTTTGTACATCTTCACACCTAGAATCACATGTTATTAGCTATAACAACTTAGATTCATTAACCAATCTGAATAACTGTTGCATGTTATCCTACATCTAGGCAAGCCTTAGGTAATTAACTCAAAAAATAAAAAATTAGAACTATCTTTGTGATCATGTTAACTGTCAGCATGCTTAAAACCAGTAGGCAAGCCGGATTAAGACTTCCTCTCTGAGTTATGCAATAATCTGTCTTTGTGTTATCACCTAGATACCATGCTTTAGGATTCTGAATTAATATGGACCTTACTTGTGTATGAGACATGCTGCTTATGTGTACTGTGTGTGGAGGAATATTTGAGCCTTTATCTGTTTTCTATGCTTACCTTTATCTGCAGTCCTACTTGTTTTGTTATCTGTCGCCTTAGAATTTTACCTTTAAAGCCTGAGGGTCTGCCTAGCACCTCCTTTTAGGATAGGAGTCCTAATTTCCTTCGGGACTGATAGGGAGGGACGGGTAACAGCATGCAATAGAGGTCGAGACCAACACTCGTTTTAATAACTTTATGGGGTGGGAAGGGTAGAATATGGATATGATGACCGGTGCACTAATACCACGTGTAGCCCCTCTTCGAGGAGTGATTACCGGGTATTGCATTGATGTGATCCATATTATTATAAACCTAGGACACCTTTATATGCTAGCTCGTAATTCCTTTTCAAAAGCCAATCTTCTTTATTGTTTTCTAAACATCTACATGCTTAAGACTTAAATCCCCTATTATTTGAGCCTTTACTTGTTATTTGCTAGTTGTACAAATTCACGAAATCATTTGGCTAGGAACCACACTTGGGGATCCTGAGGGGTGCCTAACACCTTCCCCTTAGGATAATTTCAAGCCCTTACCCAAATCTCTGGTTAGCAACGTAGTTATAATTGAACCCCTTTGGTGCCCTAACGCAACGTTAAAATATTTAGGTGGCAACTCTTTAAAATATGTAAACCCCTTTCCCAAAAGGAAAGAGTTGTCCCAACCAATGTCATAAACCCGATTCTGCGAGGAAAAAAAG
Source organism: Nicotiana paniculata (assembly GCA_005239505.1). NCBI lineage: Eukaryota > Viridiplantae > Streptophyta > Magnoliopsida > Solanales > Solanaceae > Nicotiana > Nicotiana paniculata. Next base: position 27,447 of record ML307304.1, on the reverse strand, counting down.
GGGGCGTGACAAGTGAATTCTTTCTATATTGAGTTCCTAAGTGTTCTTAAATTTTATTGTGTGAAACTACTCTCTTTTCTTGTGGAGGGCACTTGATTCATGAAGGAAAGGTAATGTCAGTGACCTCTATTTTAGAGTAAGTGTGTGAGTTGTGAATAATGAGTGATACTTGTGAGTCAAATCTTGAGGTGAATATGTTACGCTTTTGTGCTTAGTCTATTTTAAATATTCTTGGTGTGATGAGTTAAGAGAATTTCTTAAAAAGGTCGTGTCTATATAAAGTGTAGTTTAATTGCTCGAGGACGAGCAGTGATTTAAGTGTGGGGTGTTGATGATAGGCTATGATTGCGTATTTTAGTCGTTTATTACACTCTAGTTTACTGCACTTTAATTGAGTTTGAGTTTTATTCGTTAGTGTTTTGCACTAATTATGTGTTTTATGCCTTCTAGAAGTGATTCCGAGTTATATAGATGTTATGGAATTAATTCAAGTGATTTGGAGATTTGAAGTCAGAGTAAAAGACCAAGGAATTAATCCGGGATCGTGTTCGGGGGTCAAATTTTATAGTTAAGAACAAACGAAGACTCGAGAAGGCATACTGCGCACTGTCTAGTAAAATAGTATATGGTTGGAAAGCTAACTCAAAGGGATACAAATTTCGTGTTTTACATTTTTCCAAATTCCAAATGGAACAGGGTGAAACACGGTCGAAACCGAGACAGCGGACGTGACGCGCAAATGGGGCAGAAACTTTTCGATATGCGCGGCCACTAGCGCGACCGTGCTACTCAAGGACGGGAAGATCATCCTTTTCGCCTAGGAGAAGGTATAATTGATTGGGATCGACCCTACTTGGTATATATACATGGAAAAATGGTATTTTGGACAGATTGGATAGATTTGAGACAGAGATTCGACCTAAGGAGGCAGAGACACAATAGGAGCAAGGCGGGGAATTCTTCTACGAGTTTTTCCTTCCTCTTCTTATTTTTCATTGTTGGTTATGACTTTTAGTACTGTATTTTTACATACTATTATGAATAGCTAGTTTGTTATCTAGGGTTTTTGATGGAACCTTTTGTAGGACAAATTCTTGTTATGTTTTTATATAATTGAGCCGTTGGATTTCTCTACTTATTCAACTATGTGTTTATTGTTGTTGATTGAATGGTCATCGATTGACTGTGCCTATTTATTATGTGTTGCTTGAGAAAGGATGCATCTTTAGGTTGTTTTTGAACAATGTCACTCCTAGCGTATGTGAGGATTCAATACAGCGGGTTTAAAGGTAGTTTTAGAAATAATAAAGCCTTGACGTAATCATAATGAGCGGTTAGATAAAGCCAACTAGCGTAGTTCGAGAGAATATGTCTAGTAGATTGTTGTAGTTTCTCGAGAGAGAATTACGGCAACTAAAGTGCTCATGATCAGTAGACAACACATATGCGAAATTGCAGGGAACATAGCGGGAAGGATTCCGACAACTGGGGAAATCATAACTCTAGACCTCCTAAATTTAATCTCAAACCTTTAGTATCTTTAGTTGTTAATTTACTGCTTTAGTTTCTTAGTTAATTAGTCATATATAAGAATCTTAATCTTTATAACTTAGAAATTTAGTCGAGCTTGTCTTCTTAGCAATATTAAAACAATTATGGCGAAACCTTAGTTCTCTGTGGGATTCGACTCCGGACTTTTAGACCGGATTATATTTGCAACGACCACTTAGTCCTTTTTATAAGGCATAGTTGGGTGTGATCACTTGCTTGCAGGTGTTGGTCAAAATGAGGTAAAGAAGCCAAAACAAACTCATAAAGGAGCCAAACTTGCACAAGTCCTAAACTTTACTGGAGCGCTGTCAGCGCCATTATTACGCTGCAGCGCAAGTTCTTCCGCTGAGGCAAATTACAAAGGGCTGACGCGAACTTGAGGTTCAGAGAGATGAGATTGGACTCTGTTTGGACCACTGACCGCGTAGAAAAGCGCGGCCTCAAAACCAATGGCGCGTCTGCGGAGGAAAGTCCGCTGAGAGAGAAATCAATGTCAGAGAGTCTCCAACTGAGCCAAAATGAAGGAACGTGATCCGCGAACATTTTACGCGACCACAAATAAAGATCACGTGGATGTGGTAGCTTTTATGCTGTCCATGAAATCCACCAGCCCAGGCCAAGTCTAAATGTGAAAAAACACGGTCCGCACTCGTTATTGCGCGACCACGAAAGTCCATTTACTGAGGCACCCATTATTTCGCTGACAGCGGAACCTCCGCAAGGGCATTTTTGTCCACTAATTTCAGCTGTGTATAAATAGATTTTTTTCACATTTTTAGGTTATCTTATGTATTAGGGAGCTCGTGAACAGCAACACTTTTTCACTTTGAGTAATTTTAGAGTAGATTTAGCTTATAACTTTAGATTTTTTTCTTGTAATTAACATTTATGGCTTATAGTTCATCTCCATCTTTGATTTCTTCCTTAATTATGAGTAGCTAGACCCATTAGCTAGGGTTGTGACCCAACCCTAGTGTGGGTATTTAATGGGTCTTCAATTTTAGGGCTTATTTGTTTATGGGTTAGTGATATTTAGCTTGTTTCATGCTTTCTTTGTTGAATTGGTGGTTGTAAACACTTATTCGTGCCTTTTTAACTAGGGCTCTTCTTGAGAAAGAGGGCCCAAGTCTAGGTAAAATAGGCTAACAAGGAGTTGGGGTGAATTCAAGAGATTGATAGCCCAAATTAAAGGGTTAAACCTAGAGATAGTAATACCCAACTTGAGCCAATTTCACTTGCACTGTTTGAACACCCAATTAGGCTTGAGAAAGCCAATTCAGGCAAAGTCACTCAAACTACCGAGAGGTATAGAGTGAGTAATTGATTGTGAGGTTATATCACGACCCCAAATACCACAAGTTTGTCCTAAATTCTGTATTCCGTTAGATGCTCGCCTAGGTGTAAGTCACTTCCCTAGTGCTTTTTATCAATTGAGAAAACCTTTACAAAAATATTATACTTAGTTTATTTTCAACAATCAATAGCATTAAACTAGAATAGAAACAAAACCCACTCATGGTTAGAAGTGTAATTAAAGACAACGCACATAGCTAGATTAGATAGGAACCCAATTCCCAACCAATTATAACTTCCTGTGGATATCGATCCTGACCTTTCAGGTAACAACTACATAGACCCCTCCTCGCCATTATATAGTGGTGTCGGGTTGGAGTCGATCACTTTTTGGCGCCGTTGTCGGGGAGTTAGACAGCTTTGGCTATCTATCTGACTAGTTGTGTGTATTGTTTTTCTTTCCTTCTATTTTACTAACTTGTGTGTTTTAATCGCTTTAGGTACAAATGGCTTATCCTCTTGGTAATGTCCTCCCGGGGGAGGAGGTAGACGATAATGGTGATGATGAGGCTCATTTGGTGCCTCAAGCTCAATGAAGAGGCCTCCAAGCCAATGAAAATATTCAAGACCCTCCCCCAACCCCTCCAAGAGCAGCTCCTCGGGTGTTTCCAAATGAAGGATATGCTAGTGCGATTGTCCCACCCTGAATCCGGGAGGGCAATTTCCAAATACAAATGTGATGTTGACTTTATAGGAGCAGCGAGGGTACTTCACATGTGCTCCCCATCAGAATGCATATAAACATCTCAAGGTATTCGTGGAAGCAAACAGACAAACGTATCGGAGGATGCATTGAGACTGAGACTGTTCCCTTTTTCACTTAGAGAGAAAGCATTGGACTGGATCGAAAGACTCCCCAACTATTCCATCTCTACGTGGGATGAGTTGGCTGACAAGTTTATAGCCAAGTTTTTCTCACCTGAACATATGGCAGCTTTAAGGGATGAAATCTTAGCATTAAAACATGGAGCCAATGAAACCCTTCATGATATTTGGGAGAGATATAGAACTATGGTCAAGGAATGCCCCAATAATGACATGACAAAAGCTACGATCCAACAGACATTTTACCGGGGCATAAACACGACCAATCAGTGTGTGGTAAACCAGTTAGCTGGGGTAATTTTATGAAGCTGACATATGCTAAGCCAGTGACATTCTTGATGAAATGGCTGACAATTCTTCAGCGTGGAAAAATCGGGCAAACGTTCCTCAAGGTGACCCGAATGTGATCAATATTCACAAGGAACTCCAAGAACACGGACAAGTCATAACTGAGTTAACAACAACTATGAACCAACTTTCCAAAGCACAACTTCAGCAAATCCAAGGACCAAAGCAAGTAAATACAATGGAAGGGGTCAATCTAATGATCAACAGGAGAAGACAACGTGGATAACAAATGAAAAGCAATAATGATCAACATGAGCAAAGTAGAAGTGGCTACAACAATGATGATTCATATGATGACCAAAGTGAAGAAGTATTGTATGCCAACAACTACCAAGGACAACGGAGCAGTGCTCCAAATCAACAATAACAACAACCTCTTAAACAACTTGGGAACAACAATCAGAGTTGGGGTGGCAACAACAATTGGAATGGAAATAACAACAATAATTGGGGAGGAAATGGAAATGGGGGGTCGGGCTCTCAAAGGCCCCCGATGTATCATTAACCCAACAATCCACCTCCCTATCAATCTCAAGGTCAAAGTTCGTCAAGCAATGATATGAGACGGATCGAGAATATGTTTAAACAGATGATGGAGAGGACTGTCGATTCTGATGCTCAAATTGAGAGTGAAAATCAATTCAAGAAGTTTATTGAGATGATTAAAAGCTTGTCTATCAATGTGCTCTTGGTGGAAGCTCTTGAGCAAATGCCGGGATATGCCAAGTTTATGAAAGACTTGGTCACTAAGAAGGGATCTATGGAATGTGAGACCATCAAAATGACTCATCAAGTTAGTGCCATTGTGCACTCGATGGCTCCCAAGCTTGAAGATCCCGGTGCATTTACAATTCCATGTACCATTGGGAGTGCGAATTTGCAAAGGCATTGTGTGATTGGGTGCAAGTATAAATTTGATGCCTTACTCCGTATTCAAAACTTTGGGTATTGGTCAACCAAGAGCAACTTAAATGAGACTACAAATGACGGATAGAACAATGAAGAGGCCCCTTGGTATTATTGATGATGTTCTTGTACATGTCGACAAGTTTATCTTGCCGGCTGATTTTGTGATCCTTAATTGTGAAGTCGACCATGAGGAGCCTATAATCTTGGGAAGGCCTTTCCTAGAAACAGGGAAGGCATTGGTGGATGTGGAAGCAGGTGAGCTCACCTTCCGGGTGGGCAATGCAAAGGTTGTCTTCCACGTGTGCAAGTCAATGAGGCAACCGAATAGTACTGAGGTTTGCTCTTTTGTGGATCTTGTGACGGAAGTGATAATTGATGATTCAAGTGCAATGATCAACGTGGAAGATCCCATGGAAGCTGTTTTGTTTAACCACGAGGATGATGTAAGGGATGGCTTGGTTGAAAGTGCTAATGCATTGCAAGGAATGTGTAAAGACCCGTAAAATTTTTATGTCTAAAATAATGCCCGAATAGGTCCCTGTGCTGTTATAACTGTAGAAATTCTTAAAACGGTCCTATTTTGAGTAAAAAGTATCCCAAAACTTGAAAGATTAAATTTTCTAGAAATTTCGCGTTATGCGACGCACTATGCGATCGCATAACAGGTATACGGACCGCATAGTGGTTGCATACCTGGACAGTAGCCTGTCCAAATTGAGGACAACTATGCGATCGTATTTTGGGTATGCAGACCACATAGTTGTCGCATTCTTGCCCCATGGTTTTTGCGAGGGAGGTTATGCGACACACTATGCGATCGAATAACAGGTATGCGGTCCGCATAGTGGTCGCATACCTGGGCAGTGTGGTTCCCATTTTGTCCCATTTGAAGGCCAACTATGCGACATGAATTCGGACCTATTAGCAGGAATGCGATCACATTCCTGACCGCATATCTATGACGGGGCTCCTATTTTCTAAATTTAAGAGTCGACCCCTTGTTTTATAAAACACCCCTTCCCTTCATTTTTAACGATTTTCCGACCAAAAATAGGGAGAGAAGAAGAGAGTTCTTGAGAGAAAAGGTTTCAACATCATTCAATTTGATTTTTCCAAAATCACTCAAGCCCGGAAATTATCAAGTATTGTCATCTTCTTCACTCAAAGAGGTAAGTCTTCACCCTATTTCCCCAATTTCTCAGATTTTGTGCAAGAATAAAATACACATAGGTTGGTTCTTGAAAAAAAAAGTAAAATCTTGCATGCATGTGAGTTAAACCCCGTAATCTAGTAAAGGGAAAAACAAGTTTGGGTAATCATTCTCAAGAGGGGGTTAGTAGTCTAAGGGGTCACATAATGTTTGATAAAATGCTCAATTGAGTACAAGATTCCTAATTCTAAGTGCAATGTGTCACATTGTGGAATAGATTGACGGTTCTAGACGGTCCGGTGAATTGTGATAGAAATTAAAAAGGGGAAGACTCGAGGTATGTATGGTTAGATTTAATCTTCATAGAGTCATCTTATCGGTGTCCAAACATTCGGGGTGAGTTTCTTGCTGAATATATGTGAATTGATTGCCCGGTTATGTTGAGGTGTGAGATTTCATTCTCTGATTTTTCTTAGTCGACTATCGTGATAATTGAAATTGTGAAAGGTAACTTCTATGTGATTGCTCTATCATGTGCAAGGTTCGTTAAATGCTTGAGTATGTTGGTATGAAACAATGGTAACGAACTAAAATGTGTAAATGTAACTAAGTGATAAGGGTTGTGTAACAAGTGATGAAAGGGAGTTGTGAATTGATCTAATTGAACTAAATGACCATGGAAATATCGTATATGACTCATTGTTGGCAAGGTTTAATGTGGATTAACTTCATATGGATTATGGGTTGTAATGAGTTTATATTATGGTTGATGAGCATCTTTGTGGTTGAATTAATGGGTGATAAGGACTATTGTGAACACATGATTGTTTGGGTGAAATGAAGTTGTACTCTTGATGATATGAAGCCCTGTGATTTAAATTGTGGGATGTTATTGTTTGCTATGAAATGTGATGGTAAGGTGGGATCGGGTTGCATGCCGCAACAGAAGTAATAAGGGTGTGATGTGATTGTAAGGTGGGATCGGGTTGCACGCCACAAAAGAAATGTAAGGTGCGATGGGGTTGCACGCCGCAACAGAAGTAATAAGGGTGTGATGTGATTGTAAGGTGGGATCGGGTTGCACGCTGCAACAGAAATGTAAGGTGGGATCGAATTGCACGCCGCAACAGAAGTAATAAGGGTGTAATGCGATTGTGAGATGGGATCGGGTTGCGCGCCGCAACAGGGGAAACGATTGAAATAACAAACTGTGGAAACCTCATTTGTGATTTTTTGTATCTCTGTGCAATATTTGTTTGGGTTTCTTTAACTGCCTCATATATGTGTATTGTTTGATTTTACATAGAGTATAGTTTGTTTATACATACTAGTACTATTCAATGGTACTAACGCCCTTTTTGCCGGGGGCGCTACATCTTTTATATGGATGTAGGTGGTTCTATAGCAGGTAGCTCAGTTTGCCATTAGTGGTACCTTCTCTTCATCTTTCAGCAGTACTGGTGAGCCCCACTTCCTCCCGGGGCCGTGTGTAATTCATGCCATCTCTTTTGAATCTGTTATGTATTGTAAGGTATAGCTGGGGCCTTGTTGCCGGCAAGTATTGTATAAACTCCTAGTATTCATAGAGCCTCCGTAGACAAGATGTGGGTGTATATATGTATTTTGGGTAGTAACTATACGCATCCGGAATCGTGGTCCGTATTGGAAAGTTATGTATGTATTGTGTATATTTTTGGGAATCAACTGTTGAAATGCTAAAAGAGAAATGAACTTAAGTTTGTAAATCCACGCTTAAATCCTAAGTTGTTATTTCATATGGAATATGGTGCATTGTATATATGGGGGAAACACGTTGGGTAGGAAAGGCAATCCAGGTTCGCTTGACGGGTTCACCTGGTTAGGTGCCGGTCTCGTCCCTCGGTTTTGGGACGTGACAAACTTGGTATCAGTGCTTAAGGTTTCTTAAAGTGTCCTAGGATGTCTCAGAGTCGTGTCTAGTAGAGCTTTTTTTATCGGTGTGTTGTCGACCACATTTATAATTAGGGGGCTGCATGGCCATTTAGGAAAGTACCCTTTTATTGCTACTCTATATTGTACGATGTGGTGGAAGGTGAGGTTGTCTATCTCTAACTCGTGCATTGTTCTAATTTTCAGTAAATGGTACCCAAGAAGAGATCCTGACTCGGCCCAGAGGCCAATGCCACCCCAGGAGTGGCCGTGAATTCTTTATCTGATGGTGCGGGTGAGAATGATTCCCCGACCCTGAATCTGCCTGACTCTTCTATCCCAGGCTAGGATATTCCTATTCTTGCTCCAGCGGAGGGTGCTACAGTCCCTCCCACTGACATTCCTGACCCTTCTTCTGTCCCAGCTTCTGGTCCCGGTATTTCTGATGGGGACCTCAGGGGAGCTATTCAGATGTTAACCCAGTTAGTGGCCTCCCAGGCCCAAAGATCACATGCTGCCCCTGCATCCTCTAGCGAGCAAGGGGATTCTTCAGGTTCCAGGGTCAACCAGTTTCTGCGGTTAGCCCCTCCAGAGGTCACAGGCACCGACACAGAGGCTGACCCTCAGGAGTTCATTGATGATATGTGCAAGACCCTCCGAGTTATGAGGGCTACTGAGACAGAGAGGGTTGAGTTGGCTTCCTATCGTCTGAAGGGAGCAGCATATTCGTGGTTTGAAATATGGGAGAGTTCCTGTGGAGACGAGAGCCCTCCGGCAAGGTGGGTGGAGTTTGTGGATGCCTTTATGGATCATTTCTTGCCTGCCAACATTATGGAAGCCCGTGCTACAGAGTTTGAGGGCCTCAAGCAGGGCAACATGAGTGTGTGGGAATATCATATGGAGTTTGTGCGCTTGTCCAGATATGATGTTCACATGATGCCGACTATGGAGGCTAGAGTTCGTCGGTTTGTTCAGGGCCTTGGTCCCTTGGTTATTAATGAAGCTGCTACAGCTGCCTTGCATTCGGATATGAATTATGGGAAAATGGTGGGATTCGCCCAGGCTACAGAGGCTCGGAAATTGAAGATAAGGATGGAGAGAGAGAGCGGTAGTAGGGCCCGGTCAGCGGGCAACCCTGGGAGCGCAGTTGGAGTTATGAGATCAGCCCTTGGGAGAGGGTCATCAGGGCCATCTCAGTCCTATGCTCAGTCCTCATCCAGTACCCCGCCACCAGGGCATAGTTATCAGTGGGGAGGTCGCTTGGGACCAGGTCCAGACAGCAGGAGGTTCCATCATTCGGGTTGTTCCGGTGGGAGGTTCTAGCAACAGCGGAGGGTCCCATGCCCTAAGTGTGGGAGATTTCATACTGAGCCTTGTTACTTGGATATTCCGGTATGCTATAGATGCGGAGTGAGAGGCCATGTTCAACGAGATTGTTATGCACCCAGTCAAAGCACAGGTAGGGGTGTTGCTCATCCCTCCAGTTCATCAGCCGCTACATCCTCAGCACGCCCTCCAGCACCAGTAGGGTGTGGAACAACTAGGGGTAGAGCGGGGGGTTAAGGGGGACCCAACCAGTTTTATGCTTTGAATGGTCGCCAGAGCGCTGAGGCTTCTACAGATTTTGTCACAGGTATTCAGACTTTTCAGTCTCATGATGTTTATGCTCTTATTGATCCCGGGTCTTCTTTGTCATATGTTACTCCATTTATTGCTTCAAGTTTTGGGATAGAACCCGAACAACTTCACGAGCCCTTCTCTGTGTTGACTCCGGTTGGTGATTCTATTACGGTCGTGCGAGTATTGAAATTGTACTGTCATGGTGCGTGGTCGGGATACCATGGCTGATCTTATTGAGTTAGAAATGGTAGATTTTGATGTAATTATGGGGATGGATTGGCTCTATTCATGCTTTTCTAAACTCGACTGCCGAACCAGGATTATGAGGCTTGAGTTTCCTAATGAATCAGTTATCGAGTGGGAGGGAAATAATGTTGTGCCAAGAGGTAGATTTATTTCCTACCTTAAAGCCTCAAAGATGATCATAAAAGGGTGCATCTACCATTTGGTCCGGGTTGCGGACACTACTTCAGAGGTGCCTGCTCCTGAATCTGTGCCTATTGTGAATGAATTTCTTGAGGTATTTCCGGGCGAGCTTCCTGGGATTCCACCAGATAGAGAGATCGATTTCGGTATTGATGTATTTCCAGATACGCAGCCAATATCTATTCCACCTTACCGAATGGCGCCACAGAATTGAAAGAGTTAAAAGAACAATTGAAATATCTATTAGAAAAAGGTTTCCTTCGGCCAAGTGTGTCGCCTTGGGGCGCAACTGTTCTTTTTGTAAGAAAGAAAGACGGATCGCTTCAGATGTGTATTGATTATCGACAGCTCAAAAGGTCACCATAAAAAACAAATACCCATTGCCTCGGATAGATGATTTGTTCGACCAGTTTCAAGGTGCTAAGTTCTTCTTAAAGATTGATTTGCGGTCCGGGTATCACCAGTTAAAAATCAGGGAGCAGGATATTCCTAAGACTGCCTTCAGGATTCGTTATGGGCACCTTGAATTTCTGGTAATGTCTTTTGGTCTAACCAACGCGCCAGTAGCTTTTATGGATCTTATGAATTGACTTTTTAAACCGTTTCTTGACTCCTTTGTGATTGTCTTCATTGACAATATTCTTGTTTATTCGCGGTAGGAAGATCATGCTAATCACCTCAGGGCAGTTCTACAGAATCTTCATCACCACCAATTGTATGCAATGTTTTCAAAATGTGAGTTTTGGCTAGAATCAGTCACCTTTTTGGGCCATGTTGTTTCTAGGGAGGGGATTCGGGTTGATCCCCAAAAGATTGCAGCAGTGAAGGATTGGCCTAGGCCAACGACCCCGACAGAGATTCGTAGTTTCTTGGGTCTAGCTGGGTATTATCGGAGGTTCGTGGAGGGATTCTCTAATATCGCCTCCCCATTGACTAAGCTGACACAGAAAGCAGTTAAGTTTCAGTGGTCCGATGCATGTGAAAAGAGTTTTCAGGAATTGAAGTCGAGATTGACTTTGGCACCAGTGTTGGCCTTGCCAAAAAGTTCAGGGGGATTTGTGGTTTATTGTGATGTGTCGAGGGTTGGTTTGAGGTGTGTGTTGATGCAATGTGGTAAAGTTATAGTGTATGCTTCAAGGAAGCTCAAGAATCACGAGAAGAATTATCCGACGCATGATTTGGATCTCGCAGCGGTTGTGTTTGCATTAAAAATCTGGCGGCATTATATTTATGGGGTCCATGTGGACGTGTTCACAGACCACAAGAGTCTTCAGTATTTATTCAAGTAGAAGGAGTTGAACTTAAGGCAGCGGAGGTGGTTAGAATTGCTCAAAGACTATGATATGAATATTTTGTACCATCTAGGGAAGGTGAATGTGGTAGCCGACGCTCTTAGTCGAAAATCCATGGGTAGCTTGGAACATTTGGAAGCCGGCCAGAGGCTTTTGGCTCGGGAAGTTCATCAGTTGGCTAGTTTGGGGGTCTGTCTTTCGACCTCAGACGAAGGGGATGTCGTGGTGTGTAATAGAGCAGAATCTTCGCTTATAGCAGAAGTCAAGGGAAAGCAATTCAGGGATCCGGCTTTGGCATAATTGAGGGAAGAAATTTTGAATCACAAGACTTCAACATTCTCACTCGGCAATGATGACGGTGTCCTGTGGTGTCAAGAGAGGCTATGTGTTCCAGATATGGATGTTCTCCAAGAAAGGGTGATGGCAGAGGCTCACAACTCCAGGTATTCAGTACACCCAGGTTCTACGATGATGTATCATGATCTCAAAGAGATTTATTGGTGGAATGGTATGAAGAGGGGTGTGGCGGACTTTGTGGCTAGGTGTCCGACTTGTCAGCAAGTAAAGGCGGAGCATCAGAGGCCCGATGAATTGACGCAGCTTATGGAAGTACCGATGTGGAAATGGGAGATGATCAATATGGACTTTGTGGTGGGGTTACCTCGCACTCCACGTAGGTTCGACTCGATTTGGGTAATAGTGGATCGACTCACAAAATCGGCGCATTTCTCGCTAGTCAAGTCCACTGATACTGCAGAACATTACGCTCAATTGTATATCAAAGAAATAGTTAGGCTCCATGGCACTCTAGTTTCTATTATCTCGGATTGAGGGGCCAGTTCACAGCTAACTTTTGGAAGAAATTTCAGCAAGGTTTGGGTACTCAGGTAAATCTCAGCACAACTTTCCACCCACAGACGGACGGTCAAGCGGAGCGGACTATTCAGACGCTTGAAGATATGTTACGGGCTTGTGTTTTAGATTTCAAGGATAGCTGGGATGATCATTTGCCGCTTATAGAATTTGCTTATAATAACAGTTTCCATGATAGTATTCAGATGTCCCCATTTGAGGCATTGTACAGAAGGGGGTGTAGGTCTCCGATTGGATGGTTCGAGGTTGGCGAGGCAGAATTACTAGGACCGGACATTGTGCACCAAGCTATGGGAAAAGTTAGAGTCATTCGGGAGAGGATGAAAACTGCTCAGAGTCGTCAGAAATCCTATGCGAACGTTCGTCGAAGAGATTTGGAGTTCCAAGTAGATGATTGGGTATTCTTGAAGGTTTCTCCCATGAAGGGAGTAATGCGGTTTGGGAAGAAAGGAAAATTGATCCCTAGGTATGTCGGGCTGTATCGGATCGCTCAAAGGATAGGATAGGTGGCCTATCGGCTGGAATTGCCCCCTGAGATGTCATTAGTGCACCCGGTGTTCCATGTGTCTATGTTGAAGAAAGTGATAGGAGATCCATCAACCATCGTGCCAGTTGAAACTATTGAGGTTAATGAATAACTGTCGTATGAAGAGGTTCCGGTTGCTATTTTTGATAGGCAAGTCCGTAGATTGAGGAACAAGGAAATTTCTTCAGTTAAAGTGTTGTGGCGAAGTCAGCAAGTTGAGGAAGCCACGTGGGAAGCGGAAAATGAAATGAAATAAGAATATCCCCATTTGTTTGAATAAGTCTAGTAGTGATCGTAAAATTGTCATCTCTAAGAAATTATATGTTATGTTCAGTGTTGTGCAAGAGCAACCCATTTTCCCCTAATTTCTCTACTATTGTAACTTCTCAAGTTGTGCCAACATTGTGTATGTTGTGACTGTTTGAGTAATGTGAAACCCCCTGGAGTGAATGAAATTATGTGAAACCCATGTAATGGTTAAATAATTAATTGAAGTGTAGATTGGTAATGATTAATTGAAGTGTAGATTGGTAAGGGTTAATTGAAGTGTATATGGCATGTTGAAGAAATTGAATCATATGGGACTTGTCGAGGTGACCAAATCATGTGCAAGGCCATGAAAAAACTAGTTATGTGTGGAATTGGTTAAGAACATGTGTTTCGGGGGCTCTCTGTCAGGTAGATAGGCCTAATTACAGAGGAAACTCTGGCAAAATTTTCAGAAAATATCGGAGTTAGTAAAAATTGGGGGTTGACATATTGTGTTTTCAAAACCAAATGATTTCCAGATCCTCATTCGAGGACGAATGATTTTAAGTGGGGGAGGATGTGAAAACCAGTAAAAATTTCTATGTCTAAAATAATACCCGAATATGTCCCTGTGCTGTTATAACTGTAGAAATTCTTAAAACGGTCCTATTTTGAGTAAAAAGGATCCCAGAACTTGAAATATTAAATTTTCCAGAAATTTCACGTTATGCGACGCACTATGCGATCGCATGACAGGTATGCGGACCGCATAGTGGTTGCATATCTGGACAGTAGCCTGTCCAAATTGAGGACAACTATGTGGCCAGGAATGCAATCGCATTTTGGGTATGTGGACTGCATAGTTGTTGCATTCTTGCCCCATGGTTTTTGCGAGGGAGGTTATGCGACGCACTATGTGATCGCATAACAGGTATGCGGACCGCATAGTGGTTGCATATCTGGACAGTAGCCTGTCCAGATTGAGGACAACTATGTGGCCAGGAATGCAATCGCATTTTGGGTATGTGGACTGCATAGTTGTTGCATTCTTGCCCCATGGTTTTTGCGAGGGAGGTTATGCGACGCACTATGTGATCGCATAACAGGTATGCGGACCACATAGTGGTCGCATACATGGGCAGTGTGGCTCCCATTTTGGACCATTTGAAGGCCAACTATGCGACAGGAATGCGGACCGCATAGCAAGAATGTGATCGCATTCCTGACCGCATCTCTGTGTCGGGGATCCTATTTTCTAAATTTAAGACCCGACCCCCTGTTTTATAAAACACCCCTTCCCTTCATTTTTAACGATTTTCTGACCAAAAATAGAGAGAGAAGAAGAGAGTTCTTGAGAGAGAAGGTTTCAACATTATTCAATTTGATTTTTCCATAATCACTCAAGCTCGAAAATTATCAAGTATTTTCATCTTCTTCACTCAAAGAGGTAAGTCTTCACCCTATTTCCCTAATTTCTCAGATCTTGTGCAAGAATAAAACACACATAGGTTGGTTCTTGAAAAAGTGAAATCTTGCATGCATGTGAGTTAAACCCCGTAATCTAGTAAAGGGAAAAACAAGTTTGGGTAATCATTCTCAAGAGGGGGTTAGTAGTCTAAGGGATCACATAGTGTTTGATAAAATGCTCAACTGAGTAAGGGATTCCTAATTCTAAGTGAAATATGTCACATTGTGGAATAGATTGATGGTTCTAGACAGTCCTGTGAATTGTGATAGAAATTAAAAAGGGGACAACTCGAGGTATGTATGGCTAAATTTAATCTTCGCAGAGTCATCATGTTGGTGTACAAACATTCAGGGTGAGTTTCTTGCTGAGTATATGTGAATTGATTGCCCGGTTGTGTTGAGGTGTGAGATTTTATTCTCTGATTTTTCTTAGTCGACTATCGTGATAATTGAAATTGTGAAAGGTAACTTCTATGTGATTACTCTATCATGTGCAAGGTTCGTTAAATTCTTGAGTATGTTGGTATGAAAGAATGGTAACGAACTCAAATGTGTAAATGTAACTAAGTGATAAGGGTTGTGTAAGAAGTGATGAAAGGGAGTTGTGAATTGATCTAATTGAACTAAATGACCATGGAAATATCGTATATGACTCATTGTTGGCAAGGTTTATTGTGGCTTAACTTCATATGGATTGTGGGTTGTAATGAATTTATATTCTGGTTGATGAACATCTTTGTGGTTGAATTAATGGGTGATAAAGACTATTGTGAACACATGATATTTTGGGTGTTATGAAGTTGTACTCTTGATGATATGAAGCCCTGTGATTTAAATTGTGGGCTGTTATTGTTTTCTATGAAATTTTATGGTAAGGTGGGATCGGGTTGCATGCCGTAATAGAAGTAATAAGGGTGTGATGTGATTGTAAGGTGGGATCGGGTTGCACGCCACAAAATAAATGTAAGGTGCGATGGGGTTGCACGCCGCAACAGAAGTAATAAGGGTGTAATGTGATTGTGAGGTGGGATCGGGTTGCACGCCGCAACATGGGAAACGATTGAAATAATAAACTGTGGAAACCTCATTTGTGATTTTCTGTATCTCTGTGCAATATTTGTTTGGGTTTCTTTAACTGCCTCATATATGTGTATTGTTTGATTTTACATAGAGTAAAGTTTGTTTATACATACTAGTACTATTCAATAGTACTAACGCCCCTTTTGCCAGGGGCTCTACATCTTTTATATGGATTTAGGTGGTTCTATAGCAGGTTGCTCAGTTCGCCGTTAGTGGTGCCTCCTCTTCATCTTTCAGCAGTACTGGTGAGCCCCACTTCCTCCCGAGGCCGTATGTAATTCATGCCATCTCTTTTTAATCTATTATGTACTGTAAGGTATAGCCGGGGCCTTGTTGCCGGCATGTATTGTATAAACTCCTAATATTCATAGAGGCTCCGTAGACAAGATGTGGGTGTATATATGTATTTTGGGTAGTAATTGTATGTGTTCGGAATTGTTGTCCGTATTGGAAAGTTATGTATGTATTGTGTATCCTTCTGGGAATCAACTGTTGAAATGCTAAAAGAGAAATAAACTTAAGTTTGTAAATCCACGCTTAAATCCTAAGTTGTTATTTCATATGGAATATGGTGCATTATATATACGGGGGAAACGCGTTGGGTGGGAAAGGCAATCCAGGTCCGCTTGACCGGTTTCACCCGGTTAGGTTCCAGTCTCGTCCCTCGGTTTTGGGGCGTGACAGAATGGGATCCTACTCTTGTGGACCCCATAATCTCTCCTTGGACTTGGAAAATCGGAAGACTCTACCCAAAAAGCCCTCAATCGAGAAGCCACCAACTTTGGAGTTAAAGCCTCTCCCATCACACCTCAGGTATGAATTCTTGGGCCCTTCTTATACATTACCTGTTATCCTTTCTACTGGATTAACCAAAGTGTAGATAAACTCCACTCTTGAAGTGCTTCAAAGAAGAAAAAAGGCAATTGGATAGACATTAGCTGATATTCGAGGCATAAGCCCCGCCTTTTGCATGCATAAAATTATACTTGAGAATGATGCAAAATTGTTTGTGGAACATCAACGGAGGTTGAACGAGGCTATGTAAGAGGTGATCAAAAAGGAGATTATCAAATGGCTTGATGCAGGGGTTATCTATCCAATATCAGACAGTTTATGGACTTCACCGATGCAATGTGTGCCGAAAAAGAGGGGGTATGACTGTGGTGAAAAATGAAAAGAATGAGTTGATCCCTAATCGGACCATGACTGGATGAAGGGTATGTATGGACTACAGGAAGCTGAACAAGGTGACCTAAAAATATCATTTCCCATTGCCTTTTCTTGATCAGATGCTAGACAGACTTACCGGGTGGGCCTACTATTGTTTCTTGGATGGGTACTCAGGTTACAGTCAAATTCTTATAGCCCAGAAGATCAAGATAAAACTACCTTCAACTGCCCGTATGGCACCTTTGCATTCTCTCGGATGTCGTTTGAATTGTGTAATGCACCCGCTACATTTCAGCGGTGTATAATGGCTATATTTACGGACATGGTGGAGGACTTCCTCGTAGTTTTTATGGATGACTTTAGTGTGGTTGGAGACTCATTTGAAGAATGTTTGCAAAATCTTGACAAGGTTCTAGACCGATGTGAAGAGACAAATCTTGTGCTTAACTAGGAAAAATGCTACTTTATGGTCGAGGAGGACATTATCCTCGGCCATAAGATCTCAAAAGATGGAATCGAAGTGGACAAGGCTAAAATAGAAGTTATTTCAAAGTTACCTCCTCCGACTTCCGTCAAGGGATTTAGAAGTTTCCTTGGGCATGCGGGGTTCTACCCTAGGTTCATCGAATACTTTTCCAAAGTGGTGAATCCCCTATGCGAGATATTAGAGAAGGATGCAAGATTTGATTTCAATGAAGAGTGCATGAAGGCCTTTGAGCTCTTGAAGTGTAAATTAACAACCACGCCAATCATTACCGCACCAAATTGGATCTCACCCTTTGAGCTTATGTGTGACGCAAGTGATGTTGTAGTAGGAACGGTCTTGGGGCAACAAGTGAACAAAATATTTCATCTGGTGTACTATGCAAGCAAAACTATGAACGGTGCCTAGGTTAATTATATAGTAACGGAGAAGGAATTGTTGGAAATTGTGTTCGCCATAGAGAAGTTTAGGCCTTATCTCATGGGTGCCAAAGTGATTGTTCATACCGATCACGCGACGCTCCAGTATTTGATGACAAAGAAGGACTCCAAAGCTAGACTGATTAGATGGGTTTTGTTGCTTCAAGAATTTGACCTCGAGATCATTGATATGAAAGGAAGTGAAAATCAGGTTGCGGATCATTTGTCCTGTCCAGAAGAGAAAGGGAGGCCAAAAGATGGTATTGAAATTAATGATGCTTTCCCATATGAGCAACTCCTCTCGGTTTCTTTGAATGATATGCCTTGGTTTGTGGATGTTGCCAATTTCCTTATTACCAGCATTGTCCCGTGTGAGCTCTCTTCTAACCAAAGAAAGAAACTCAAACGGGACAGTTTGGACTACTATTGGGATAAGCCCTACTTGTTCAAGATTTGAAATGATGGAGTGATTCGTAGGTGTGTACCAGAGGAGGAGAAAATGAGCATACTTGATGCTTGTCATTCATCTCCCTACAGTGGTCATCACGGTGCGGCGAGGACTGCTTCCAAGGTTCTTAGTTGTGGTTTTTATTGGCCAACCCTGTATAGAGATGCCAGTGAGCTTTTCAAGAGATGTGATGAATGTCAGAGATCTGGGGGAATATCAAACAAGGATGAAATGCCCATCACAACTATTATTGAAGTTGACATTTTTGACGTGTGGGGCATAGACTTCATGGGCCCTTTTGTTAGTTCGTGTGGCATTACTTACATTCTTGTGGCGGTTGATTATGTTTCCAAGTGGGTCAAAGCCGTGGATTTTCCCAACAACGAAGCCCGGAGTGTAGTAGCATTCCTCAAAAATAACATTTTCACACGGTTTAGGACTCCTTGGGAAATTATAAGTGATGGGGAGGGGGGGTTCATTTCTGCAATAGGGCATTTGACACTTTGCTTGAAAAATATGGTGTCAATCACAAGGTCTCTACTCCTTATCACTCCCAATCTAGTGGACAAGTGGAGTTTCAAATAATGAAATCAAAAGCATCTTGTCAAAACTGTGAATGCCAATAGAACGGATTGGTCAAGGAAGCTAGTGATGTGTTGTGGGCTTATAGGACTTCATTTAAGACTCCAATCGGTATGTCTCCGTATCAGTTGGTGTTTGGTAAAGCATGTCATTTTCCGGTTGAGCTAGAACCTAAAGCATTGTGGGCCTTGAAGAGGTTAAATCTTGAGTGGGATGTTGCAGCAAATCTCCAGGTGGAACAAATCAATGAGCTAGATGAATTCCGATTTCATGCCTATTCAAGCTCATCATTGTACAAGGAGAAGATGAAATATTTGCATGATAAATATGCCCGAAACAATGAATTCAAAGACGGTGATTTGGTCCTTCTCTTCAACTCCGATTACGTCTGTTTCCGGGAAAGCTTAATTGCAAATGGAGTGGTCCCATTTGAGGTCGTGCATGTAACACCTTTTGGTGCTCTTGACTTGAAGGACAAAAATGGTGAAATCTTCCGGGTTAATGGGAATCGTGTGAAGCATTACTTGGGAAAGTTTGATGACAGCCACGTGGTGGCCTTGATAACGTTTCAATGATGATGGTAACTTGTGTTGTGCCGCGATGTTAAATCAGGCATTTCTTGGGAGGCAACCCAAGTGATTTTTCTTTCTTTTTCATTTTTCTTCTTAGATTAGGCTCTTTTGAACTAACTGGTTGTGATATTGATGTAGGAATTGTTGATGTAGTGCAGGAAAAATACTGGAGAAATTTGGCTAAGTGTATAATTAGACCGCTAACTGCGCTAAAAATTACGCGGTCATCAGAGGCTTTTTCATGGGGGCGAGATTCTGCAGTGGACGCAGACTTGCAAAAATAAAAAATGTAATCTCTCTGAAGTTTAGTCCGCGTTCGCGGTGGATTTTTCGCAGTCAGCGGACCCTGTTCCGTGGCCGCGCCAGTTTTTCCGCTGTCAGTGGTGATATTGCACCTTCAGCTCTTCAAAATGTGAACAGCACGGACCGCGATGGAATTCTACGGACGCGTCAGGTAGGTCGGTGTGGGGCCTAGGGTTTTAGTATAAATAGGAGGGCCCTCCTCCTTTTACACTTTTCACACCCTAACACTTCAAATCTCCCTTTGCACTGTTCATTAACCCCGGTTGCATATAAACTTCATCTCATTTAGCAAGGTTAATTCCTATAACAAATCTAACTCCTGGTATAATCAATTTATTAGTTTTAAATTTGGTTTTTCCTCTTTCGTTTTAGTTAGTTTTACTTTTCTTTCTAGTTAGGGTTAGTATAGACTTACAATCATAAGCATGCTTAGTTATTGATGAAAATGAATGGGTAACAATTTTTTTATACCTAATGGGGGTTGGGGTGACTCACTTTACTTCTTAATATCTTAAATTCCCCACTAAGTGTAAACCCTAGCTCGTGAATGTTCTTCAGTACCCGTTTATTTTAAATTCCGTAGCTGCGGCTTAAATTTTGCGGTCAGCGGTGATATGATTTTGATGGGTTTGACTTGGCCTACTTTACACGGCCACAGTAATTTTTCCGCTGTCAGCGGCTCGCTTTACACGGCCACGCTTGTTTTTTCGTGGACAGCGGAATTCATATTCAGAGAAGTGTTAAGTTGGGTCCGCAGCCACGCTTTTTTTTACGCGGACAACGATGAAGCCTTCGTGGACGCGCCCAATATTCTGCTCTCAGCGGTGAGTAACATTCAAAGACTGGGTACCATTTTTTCGCTGTCAGTGGTGGCCTATCCGCGGCCGCGCTCCTTTTTCCGCTGATAGCGGTCCACTGTGTTATAAGATATTTATCTGTTTTATCTAGTACTTGCTTGAATGCCAATGCTAATGAGGTTCCATTGATTATATATGCAGACAATGGTTCGATCAAGAGGTGGAAAAGATACACAACCAGGGAGGGGAGAGGCAAACAACAACCTGCACCTTTAGCTCCTAAAGTCCTTATTGGGAAGAAACAAACCCTTCGGAGGCCCACTCCTAAAACTTCATAGACAAGTGAGTATGTCCCCTCTCGGGAGATTTCAGAGGGGGAAGCTGGCCAGACTCAAGAGGAGGCACAATCCCAGCCCCGCCGCCTTATAGATGAATCAACTTCTGTGTCTGGCTCTTCTAATATCTTGAGATTTATTGACTCTCCTCCACCCGCGGCCCCCAGTGTAGCAACTCCAGCCTCCACATCTACCCCGGTACAGATTGATAGTAATGATGATGCCCCGAACGATGGGAGGGGTGGTGACACACAAAAAGGGGGATTGGTAGATCATGGAACCCCTTTGTATGGAAAGACCGGTTCGTGAATGAGAAATCATATCAGAAGTTCAGGAGTAGTGGCCTTAGAGGTCACTTACATTGGAGAGAGTGTTCATTGAGCAAGACCTTCTACCTCACAACCCAAACGTCAAGAGGCACTTCAATGAGAGAGTGCGGTGGAAGTTCTTCACTAGGCAACCTGCCAGAGGCCAATGAGTTTTTTGTGAAGGAGTTCTATGCTAATGCCACCCACATAAAAAAGGGCACATACTTGACCAAAGTCCGCAACAAGAAGATTCTGTTTGATGGCAAAGCTCTCAATGAATATGCTGGGTTCAATGATGAAGATGAGTCCCTGTATCTGGAGAAAGTGGAGCTGGATGAGTTAGCCCGGCCTTGGTTTGCGTAAGTGATTGCTATTCCTGGGACAAACCCAGCTTGGTTGACACCCGGGGTCCCTATGTACAGGAACACTATAAGCTTCGAGGATCGAGGAGTAGAGGGAAGGGATTATGATACCAAAGTGAAGTCGAAGAGGTCGTTTACCTGGTACAGCCTGCAGGGTCCGTACAACCCCAAATCTAAGAGCAAAGCCACCGCTTCCACTAGCCAGGAGTGGTGGCCACAGGTTACGAGCCATCCATTTCTCAGGGTTAATCTGATGCCTTGCCACATTCTCCCTCCGCACCTTCTGCCTCCATCCCTACATCAATGCCTTCTTCTTCATCATACCCTCAGACTGCTCTAAGGGTAAACCAAGCATTGGCCGGCATCTACAATTGGCTGCAGGTAGCTTCATCAAAGCTATCTGGCTTATCCAGTGCCATAGCAACCCAGGCAGCTCCAGCCCAGATCCAGATACCTCCATCATTGGAGGAAACTTTGAAGAGACTAGTTGACAACTAGAAGAAGATTCTGGAGTCCATGGGCACTCATGAGAAGGAAATCAAGTCCCTGGGTAAACAGGTAAAGAATATGAGAAAGGGCCAGGATGACTTGAAGAAGGAGGTGTCTAAGCTCACTACAGCGGGTGATATCCCTCTTGATCTCCTCATGGGATAGCCTACCCTTGCAACTCAAACAGTGCAACCAGCGCAACCATCACAGGTACCAGAGCAGGAGGCCATCAGTGATCCAATGAGGAGGGTGGTGATCCCCCAAACTGAGGATTTGGAGATCCAGCTGGAGGACCCCGAGGGAGATGAATCAACCCAGCCACAGGACCCAGCCATAACCACAGCCAGTGACCCTATGCAGACAGAGGCATCTAAGGGAGTTTTCTTTACTCTCTACCCTTCCACTATTCTATTTTTGCTTTTAGCATTGATGGCAATGCTAATTTTTAATTGGGAGGGTGGCCTTATTTTGATGATGATTAGTCTGTAATAACTCTTGATACTATTTTTCTTTCTTTATCTTCTACTTATCGTACTTTATTTTTGTACTTTTAACTTTTGGTATGTATATAAGGTTACCATTCCATGTATATATTCATTCCCATTTTATGTATATTCGTCTCAATCCCCTATTGTACATATTCATTTTACTTTTTGTATTTTTACTTTATAACTTCTTTTATAACTTTCCTTAATATTTTAGCTTCTTATTTCCTTTAATAGATTCTTTTCGCATTTTCCTTTTCAATAAGCCTTTGATTTTCTTAATGCCACGGTTCTTTCCAAGGGTGAAATTTGTGTGAACCGGGTGGCTCTTCCCTACAATGGACGGCGTGACAACCTTCTTAAGGGATTGAGTCTATTTTTCTTTTTGTTTTGATATATGGTAGTAATGAATAAAAGTGACTCAAGTAAGCTTCACTTGACACCAGCACATTTACCTTTGACCTCATGGTTAGAGACAAGTGGTAACAAGACTAGCTCTAATTGTGACCCTTAGAATCTTGAGTTAACTAAAATTATCATCAAGTGGTTTCTGTGACCATATGTGAGTTTCAATCGTAGCTAGGGTTTTTGTGGGCCCTCGACTCCATTCTCTTTAAAAATCTAGTAGCTTGAGAGGTGAGGTTTTAAATTTCAAGTCCAAGTGCCGTGCCAACAAGTCTAGAACTTGCCCTGAGTGTTTTCTAGGCAAAATTCTTAGTGTAGCTCGACCTGAGAAGTGATTATAGGCTCTCCTTGGTCCCATTTGAATTTGAAAACTTCATTACCCTACCATTATAATATCCTTAGTCAACCCCTTTGAGTCTAAGCCTTTTTATTCAATAATCGCATTACAAGCCTTCATCCGTTCTATAATAACCCTCTCTTGGCATCCAATATTTTGTTAGCATTCATGATTAACAATAGTCAAAAACATAAGTTTGGGGGAGATACAAGTAAATTCAAAGTGATGAAAGCTTCAAAGAACAAAAAGAATTGATTAAATGGGAAGGCAAAGAAAAGGATGAAAACCCAAAAAGAAACATGTCAAAAGAAAAGTAAGGGTTGAAAGGATTCAAGAAAACAATGTTGAAAGGCTTGGAATGATGAGAAAAAGGCAAAAAATGAGACCAATTAGAAGAAAGAGTGGAAATGTGTCTCTGCCCCCCCCCCCCCTCCTAAGGAAGAAGAGAATGACTCAAAGAGTCAAAAAAGCATGAGTCGAATTGTGAAAATGGAATGCTTAAGGAAAGATGATACAATCATAGTTCATTATGTCCTTGATCCAAAAAGCCTTCATTACATCCTGCTAAAGCCCTATAGGATTTCAAGTTGAGTGAGCTTACATTACTGGTGATTTACATGAGGGGCAAGCATATGGTACTTAGAGCTGGACTTGTGGCATTCTTTTTAGAGTGATGAGAGCACTTCTTGACAATCCAAGTTTTGAGTGTACCTACTATAAGGTGAGATGAGCTCATGGAGAGTAGAGGAGAAGGAGTATGGGATCCACAGTGGCCTACGTAAGAGAGCGAGTCTCTTTGATGAATTGAGTCAACTCTTGAAGCTTTTGTGTCACATTAGACCTATGGAACTCAGAAAGTCATTGCATAATGTTGTCAATAATGCATTTGTGTTGAGGGTAATTGTTAAATCCAATTGAAGCTTGATGAAGTTACTTTAGGACAGCTGAAATTGTACTTTCTTTTTCTTGTGGAGGTGGGAATTACCTTGTTTGCTTGAGGACAAGCAAAAGCTTAAGTTTGGGGTAGTTGATAACTAGGGATTTTAACCTACTAATTACTCTCTTTTGCTTAGGTTTTGGGTCAAAAATGTGTTAAGGTATTCCCGAAAACTAACTCAAGGTGCTTACTTGTAGGTGTTGGTCAAAATGAGGCAAAGAAGCCAAAACGAACTCATAAAGGAGCCAAATTTGCACAAGTCCTAAACTTTACTGGAGCGTTGTCAGCGCCATTATTACGCTGCAGCGCAAGTTCTTTCGCTGAGGCAAATTACAAAGGGCTGCCGCGAACTTGATTTTCAGATAGATGAGATTAGACTCATTTTGGACCACTGACCGCGTCACAAAAGCGCAGTCGTGAAACCATTGGTGCGACGCGGAGAAAAGTCCACTAAGAGTGAAATCAATGTTAGAGAGTCTGTAACTGAGTCAAAATGAAGTAACACGGTCCACGAACATTTTATGCGGCCGCGAATAAAGATCACGCGGGTGCGGTAGCTTTTACGTTGTCCGTAAAATCCAGTCCAGGCCAAGTACAAATCTGAAGAAACGCAGTCCGCGCTCGTTATTGCACGGCCACAAAAGTCCATTCGCTGAGGCGCCCATTATTTCGGTGACAGCGGAACCTCCGCAAGGACATTTTTGTCCAGTAATTCCATATGTGTATAAATAGGTATTTTTCACATTTTTAAGTTATCATTCCCTGAACCGTGTGAGTTAAGATTGAAATTTAATCACGTACCATTGCATGCGCTCCTCCTTTGTGTTAAAGATCCCATACATTTGGTTTACCACCAATTGTGAATCACATTTGATTTCTTGTCCTCAACTGGACATATCCCATCCGACTCCTAGCCACCACCGACGTGAACCAGCAAGGAGTACCAGCAGCAGTCAGTCACTCCGGCCAGCTTTCCGGTGACCATCATTCAGGGGTTCTTTACTGTCGATGAGCGGCTGCATCGGCTCGGCTACAATCCAGGTTCTCTCTATCTTTCTTGCCTTGTTATATTTTGTTTATCATTTAAATTGGTTATGTTTGTTGTACATTCTATTTTAGATATACTCTGTTAGAACCTATTGTTTTGTTCGTACTGTGTTCTTGTTTGGTTACATTCTATTTTTAATATATTCCCATTCATTTGTTGCTTTGTTCCTATCGTGTTCTTTATTAGTCAGTGTGCTCTAATTGTAGTTGATCTGTTTGCTTATTTGTATCTGTTTAGCTCTAATTGTATTTGTTTGCTTGCTTGCTAGTGTCCGCGTTGAATCTAATAATTATTCTGAAGCATTACAATCGTTCTTTCTTTTACTTTTTGTGCGCCCTTATACATATACACTGGTCGTTGCTCACTTTGGTTGATTTTTCTCGTTTTCTTAAACTGAACTGGCGATACCAAATGAATTTCTACAACGTGTTTAATTAAAAATCTTTGAAGAAAACAGCCAAGACTCTTAGTGGTAGAACCTATTTCCCCTATAGAATTTGTGGATCCCATCTCCCTGTTATCTCTTCCTTAGTATAAGTCTGTTTTCTATATTATTGGTTATTCAAATTTTTAAAGATTGGATTGGTATGACTCTTCCTGAGTCGACTTGGATAACATTGGAGTTTTGTTTGAATTGGACTGTTGTGGAAAACGATAAATTTGGAGGCAGCAGCAGCCAGCGGATTTTGGAAGCGCGTTCGGACATCCCCGACTGTGATCCAGGTACCATCTTTCTTGAATTGTATTTGCACATATCTATTTACTGTTACCTTGCGGCAATTTTGATTGGATTAATTGGTTTTTCTATATTTTCTATTAGTGTTTTAAGCTTAAGGTTTCATCTATTAATTTTAGTTCCGTGTTTGCATAGGGGTAGTTTTTGTAGACGTAGTAGATCCACCTATTCACTCCCTTTGAGTGTTTTTAGCTCTCGGGTTCGTAGCCTGTAATCCTTTGTTCCCGTTTTTGGTTCTTAGTGGTAGTGTTTAGTTAATATCTTTTTCTTAGAGTGGCGGTAGTGAAAGATGTGAGAGCAAGGTCATGTCCTCGGGCGGGGCTGGGGATGGTGTCTAAGGGTGGGCAGGGGGGGTAAGAAAGCTACTAGGTTGAGAATTGGGTCTTGGAACAATGGGACGTTGTCGGGGAAGTCTATACAGTTATATAAGATTCTCCGGAAGAGGAAGATTAACATAGCGTGTGTTCAGGAGACTAGATGAAAGGGTACTAGGGCACGAGATGTAGACGGGTTTAAACTGTGGTACTCAGGGAGCGCTAGGGGAAAGAATGGGGTAGGTATTTTAGTAGACAAAGACCTCAGGGAGCTCGTGGTTGAGGTTAGGAGGGTAAATGATAGGTTGATGAGTATTAAGTTGTTAGTTGGCAGGTTTACTGTTAACGTGATTAATGCATACGCTCCTCAAGTAGGTTTGGACTAGGAAGTCAAGAAGTAATTTTGGGACGATTTGGATGAGATGGTGCGTAGTATCCCGCACATAGAGAAGTTGTTCATTGGCGGAGATTTCAATGGCCATATTGGGTCTAGTCCTAGGGGTTATGATGATGTGCATGGAGGGTACGGTTTTGGGGATAGGAATGAGGGAGGTAATTCACTGTTAGAGGTTTCTAGAGCTTTTGATTTGGTTATAGCTAACTCGAGTTTCCAGAAGAGGGAAGAGCACCTGGTCACTTTCCGAAATTCATTTGTTGCTTTGTTCCTATCGTGTTCTTTATTAGTCGGTGTGCTCTAATTGTAGTTGATCTGTTTGCTTATTTGTATCTGTTTAGCTCTAATTGAATTTGTTTGCTTGCTTGCTAGTGTCCGCGTTGAATCTAATAATTATTCTGAAGCATTACAATCGTTCTTTCTTTTACTTTTTGTGCGCCCTTATACATATACACTGGTCGTTGCTCACTTTGGTTGATTTTTCTCATTTTCTTAAACTGAACTGGCGATACCAAATGAATTTGTACAACGTGTTTAATTAAAAATCTTTGAAGAAAACAGCCAAGACTCTTAGTGGTAGACCCTATTTCCCCTGTAGAATTTGTGGATCCCATCTCCCTGTTATCTCTTCCTTAGTATAAGTCTGTTTTCTATATT
This sequence comes from Nicotiana paniculata, assembly GCA_005239505.1. Taxonomy (NCBI): domain Eukaryota; kingdom Viridiplantae; phylum Streptophyta; class Magnoliopsida; order Solanales; family Solanaceae; genus Nicotiana; species Nicotiana paniculata. The sequence goes on along the minus strand of ML307304.1, from coordinate 288 downwards.
ATTGGTTATTCAAATTTTTAAAGATTGGATTGGTACGACTCTTCCTGAGTCGACTTGGATAACATTGGAGTTTTGTTTGAATTGGACTATTGTGGAAAACGATAAAATTGGAGGCAGCAGCAGCCAGCGGATTTTGGAAGCGCGTTCGGACATCCCCGACTGTGATCCAGGTACCATCTTTCTTGAATTGTATTTGCACATATCTATTTACTGTTACCTTGTGGAAATTTTGATTGGATTAATTGGTTTTTCTATCTTTTCTATTAGTGTTTTAAGCTTAAGGTTTCA